>CANXYC010049954.1:0-17670 GCA_948193065.1 Aleurites moluccanus
ATACAGTTCCATTATTCCTTTATCATTATATATCATTGTTCCATCCTATTTGATTTGCGATGCATATAGATTCACTGAGTATCTTATATACTCATATTTTCTTTGTTTAACCATTTCAAAAGAGGAGTAGATTGCAGAATCCCGTCGTCTTTCATCCGAGGATTTCTGCTTACTGTCATTTGATGTATATATTCTGAATTTTATATTTTGATATTCATAATATGGCTGCTCCATGGGGTATGTATGAGATAGTTACGATATGAACACTTATATGTATGTGATGATATTATGAGATATGTGATGATCATATGGTATGATATATTGACTGTTACAGCCAATTGCATTATATTACAGTAAGAATTACAGAAAGATAAAATGAATAGTAACTAAGTAAAATGAATAATTAATTGTGAATTATAGATTATGCATATGATACTGAATTTTAGAGTTGCCGATCGCCATTGACATCTTCCGCATCCTAAAACTGTCGCGATCCGGAAATGGGTCGTCACATAATAGTATAGCATTAAATGATCATTTCGATTTGCAAGAAATAAAGAAAATTATTATACTAGGCAAAAAAATCATGTAGATTTGCAAGAAATATAGTAGATTTGCAACCATATTTGTTAAGTAAATTGATGCAAAATGGATTAATCATTAATTTATGTCTGATGAGTGAAAAAATAAAGAAAATTATTATACACTAATTATTAAATCCACTCAAAATTGAGTATTAAGCATCATCATGTTATGAAACAGCTAGCTACTACTGCAACATAACATTAGGAGCCGTCACAGTCAAAAGTGACACAATAATTCATTGAAACACGCATAATGTTGAAATAAAAATTTCTATAGTTTTGTAGTATAAATATTAGTGGTTTGCTTCAATGAACCATATATCAAAGGGTGGTTTGCTGGATAAATAGAAATTATATTATTATGTTTAGGGAAGAAAATTACAATGTCTTACTCCTTATTACTCGCAAGACAGAAGAACATGGTTCTGAACACTTGAAGAACCTTTTGCGCTGACGTACAAATGTCTCTTAAATTTTTGTCTTATTTTTTTGTTTAATTATATTTTATTTAAATAATTACTATATATATTCAGTAATACAATTTTTAATATTTCAGGTGCAAGATTTTTTCAGAAGTGGTAAAAAATACAATTATTTATATTAATTTAAGTTGCATATTTAAGGATTTATCATGTATCCCAAGTTCTCATCAAGATTACTTATCATTCCTTGCAAGTCAAGAGAATGTAGATGCAATGTTTTTATTGGGGCAACTGAATTGCTTTGTACATGTTGAACCTACTAATGCAGAAACTCTCATGCTTGGACAGGCAGCTGCAAATGGGTATAAACTGTCTATGATTGCTAAAGCAATGATATCACATATTCACAATAAAACAAAAGGAAAAAATTGGATTCTTTAAATATTGATGCAGAAGGATGGGTTAAATTTCATTTCATCAGCAATTAGAACCCTATATAAATTAATCGGTCTTATAATTTGAAATGTTGAAGGAATATCATATTTTTGCAACAAGTCCCATCCTGGTCATTGGACGACCAAAAATGGTCAACTTTTAGAATAGGATATATAAAGTGTTTTGTGGAACTATTGCTGCATTGACATGCACATCCATCATTTAAATAAGTATATGTAATGTTCTGTATTTGTTTTAAATTATATTTTAGCAATCAATATTTTAAATTATTATATTATATATTTGACATATGTATGTTATTATTAATGGAGTCAAATTAGTGTAAGGTCTTTGACATATGTATTTTATATAAATTAATATAATAGATATTAAATTGATATAAATAATGGCTCTACATTAAATGAACTAATTTAGTTATTATTAAATTAAATTCTATAAACACCAATTGAATACTTCACAAATGGACTAGTATGATAACTCGGTAATATAGAAATGATTAGTTTAGATGGTAATACTTTTGCCAATTGTATTTAATTAGTTAAAATAGTTAATAATAATTGACTAAAAATAGTTAATGATAATTCAGTAACACTAGTGTAGTAGTTAATTCAAGTGTACAAAATATATAGACACATTGATGCATATATAAGGTATTAAGTATTAATAATAATTTACCTTTATGCACTAATTCATGAAATTAGTTAAATAATTATTCATTAATATACACTCAACGAGGCATTGATGCATTAATGAATTAGTAACATAATTCACAAATATACATAATAATAATTTGACAATGAGAGTGAATTAATAGTTACTATAATTTACTAGTAGTGAAGTATTTAAATAATTAAATACTTAAATAATAGTGAAGTATTTAACTAAATAATAGTGATGCATCACTAATGATATTTATATAATGTTTTAAATATTAATAACATTAAATTAGTTAATAACAATTAACTTTTATGCATTAACACGAATGGTTTAATTAAATAATTCAGAAATGCACACAATAATTGATGCATTGCTACTACTTAATTAGTTAAATTAGTATATATACTCAAACATTATATATAAGCTATTATTTTCGTAAGATGCGTGTAATTAAATAATAATAATAATAATAATAATAATAATAATAATAAATTAATTTAAAAAAAATTAATTACTATTTTTTCTGTAAAATTATCCAATATACTAAATCTCTCGTAACGTTTCAAAAATATACTAACTCCCCCACGAATGTCACAATTTACTATTAAATCCTTCCGTCTAATTTTACTATTAGTAAACCGTTAGTCAATCTTACAAGACAGTAAAAAATAGAAACATTCTTACTTTTTAATTTTAATTAATTACATTCTATTTTTACTTTAAAAAATATTTTTTAGAGTTAAAAAAATATATTTTCATATTTTTGATAAATTTGAAAATAAAAATATTTTTTAAAAATAATTTTATTTTATTTTTTAAAAAAAGAAAAATTTGAAAATAAAATAAAAATATATTTTTTAATTTTTATTTTTAAATTTATAAAAAATATGAAAATAAATTTTTTATTTGTATGAAAAAATTTAAAAAGAAATAATTTAATTTGTTTTTAAATTATTTTTTAAAATAAAAAATAACAAAATAAAAATAAAAAATATTTTTTGTTTATTTTAAAATTTATTAAAAAATATGAAAATAAATTTTTTAATCCTAAAAAATATTTTTAAAAATAAAAATAAAATATAATTAATTAAAAATAAATAATAAAAATATTTATATATTTTTACTGTTTTTATAAAATTTATTAACCGCTAGCAAATAATAAAATTAAACAAAAGGGTTTAACAGTATAGTTGTCCATTTAAAATTGTATATTTGTTTGAAAAATGACTGGACCCAATCCGTTCAAAATGGACTATGGTCAGGTCATATATTTCAAGATAACCCTACCCTCAAAATCTTCTTCTCCATTAATTTTGTGTATTTACCAATAAATAATATTTTTTATTTGACCTATTTAGTGAATGGGTACTCCTGGACATAGATTTTAGTAGGCTTTGTTTTTGAATATATAGTTTGTCAGGTAATTTGTCTAGCAAATTGACAAATTTGTGTACTTATCAATCAATAAGTCATATTTGAAAATTTTCATAAATAAATTCAGAAGGAATTCAATCGATTTGATCAAACTTATTTTTTATATTATATATGATAAATTCAAATAAAATTGAAGAATTTAATTTGAAAATAAAAAATCCGATTAAATTTAATTATAATTAAGTCAGTTGGATCAACTTACTTCCCAAACCCCTCCTTGATATATGTTTTTATTGTTTATAGTAATTTAATTAATAATTAACATATATTTAACTAATATATTTTTCTTTAAAATTTTCTAAATTATTAATCATATAATACTAGTGGATAATTTAATTTATTTGCTAATATATACAGATTGTTGCATATAAGACTTGTTAATCGGATAGTAATACTGAATTAGAGGGTTAATTGAAGCGTAATTAGTTAACTATTATTAATTCAATAATATATACTCATGAATGCATTAATGTAGGTGCATTAGTAATTAATTATATATATATATTCATTGTTATATATAAAAGGTATTAACCGCATCATTTTAGTGTATCCGTCATTTAATTCAATACTATACAGTAATTAATACACTAATATAAGTGTATCAGTAATTAAATAATTTATACTCGATGTTGCATGTACAAGGTACTAATCACATCATTCTAATGTAGCTGTGGATTAATTCAATACTATACACTAAATGATGCAGTAATGTAGGTGCATCAGTAGTTAACTAATTGATGCACTAATGTAGGTGCATCGGTAGTTAAATAATTGATGCACTAATGTAGAATCATCAATAGTTAAATAATATATGCTCATTGTTGCACATAAAAGGTATTGATCATATTATCTTAGTGAATTTTTTGATTACTTCAATAATATAAACTCATTGATTTATTAATGCAGACACATGATTATGACACTATTAGTTAACTAACATAAACTATAATTAATACCTAATATATACTGATTATGATAATGTAATACTCTCTATCTGTATTGTTTATGTTATTTACTGTTTTTGATTATTTCTGAATGAATTTATTTGTGCTATGATAGATTCTGATACTCTGTTATGTTCTATTTTTTTTTTCCTGTTAGAGTGTGATATGTTTGGTTATAGATCACTCTTAGAGAGGTTTTCTGTGATTAAATTGTATTTTATAGAGTTTTGATTAAGTTAGATTGGAGAAAATTTGAGAAATGCCTCGTAACTAATTTTCACGGGCATGAAGCATACCTTCAAAGGTGTGAGTCAGCCTTTATGGGCAGCAATTATATGTTCACAGTTGTATAAAAAGTTTATGTTTGAAATTCAAATTTTCATCAGATTGCTTTCACAAGCTTGAAGATCATCTTCATGAGTGTGAAAGGTCGACTTTCACGGGTGTGAGTTCTTCTTTCACGGGCATGAAGTGTCTCTATATATATCAGCTCATTCGTCACCTATCTGAAAATTAAACTATTTTCTCTTTCTTCTTTATTTCTCAACCACCAAACTCTAAATTCGTTCCATCTGTATTTCTAATGCATTAATACTCACATTAATGCTTTATTTTGAAAGATAAATACTTTAAGAAAGCTATTAAATCATTCAAAGTCAATATTCTTCAAAATCTCAATTTGAGGAGAAAGGGGTATTTTTTTTTCTAGAACTTGATTTTTATTATGATTTGAGGTTATAGGTTGTTAGAATAGTTGTGTATGAGTCATGGAGAGTATGTTAAATGCATTTATGACTATAGATTCTGGTTGTTATAAGAATTAAGGCAAATAGTGAATAATAACATGAATAGTACTAATTCTTCTATTGTTCCTTAATTTTCTTTAACAATTGTTAAATTAAGTTTAAGAACTAACTAAATAAGCTTTAGATAGTCTCTAATTGCAAGAATTTGATATAGATAATGTTGGGTAAGAAAAATCCTAAATTTATGAACTTTTGTAATGTGCTAGGCTTAGAGCATTAAGTGTTTTTGAGTTGATTTGGAGCCTGATAGAAGATTTTGAGCTTCAATTTGGATTGTTGTCTTTTGGAGGTGAGTTATACATATGTGTTTTATATGTATTCGTATATATATATATAATTCTTTCGTTAGTACTTATTCTGAGTATATTTATGCAATTGTTAAGTTGGTATTTCTTTAAAATAAATGATATTTGTTATAAAGATATATATCTTGTTACCATAACTATGCTTTAGAGTTGGTATTGTTACCTATTTCGTTGGAACCAACTCATTATTATAGTATAAACCAATTATCTTGAAATGTTCTTTGATTATAAGAACTTCTGTTATAAATATTTATATTCTATATCGAGTAGATGTTATTGTCAGAACATCTTCCCTATGAGGGATAAATTATGGGACTGTATGTACCAGTGACTCGACTAATAGAGTCAAAGTATTAGAGTCCTTCCTAGAGGGGACAAAGTTTCTCTAGGCGTGTATTAGCCTATGCTTTAATGCCTCTTTTATATGGATACTAATTTTATGAGACATTATTTAATGTTTATACTCCATTGAGCTTAATGTTAATGAAACTGACATACATTGTTTCCTTTGAATATCTGATACCTTACTTGCTTTTTATAGCTTATTTATTATGTTATATGATAGAGCTACCAGGGTAGTGGGTAAATACCATCGGCATTATGCACAATGGATTTTATTTAATACCTTAGCTGGGAAGGGTCTGATCCACCTTATGATATTTATATGTGATAAAGTAAAATGTAATGTGTTTTATGATACATTATATGTTATATTTACGTGATTATTATTCCCTGTTGTGCCTATACATCTTTATTTGATTTTCATATCCATTTCCTTTGATTTGGGCCTCTAGTGTGTTATCCATGAACCATTTGTTACTTGCCATTTATTTATTGTTACCTACCTAGCCTGATATGTGATAATATATTTTTGACTCACTGAGTATAAAAATACTCACCTTTTAAGTAGTTTAAACTTTTTCAGGTCAGAAGTGAGGTTGATCCAAGGTATTCTTTCTTCAGTAGAATTAGCTCAATCTTCATAATGTAAATATTAGTACTATGTTTTCTTATGTAAATTCTAAAAGCTCCATGGTTATGTGAATTAATAGGCTAGTTGTGTATAGAATGATGTATAAATATTATATATAACTGGTAACTATTATGTATGGATTATATGGAGTATGAGACTGTCCAAATTGATGACAGGTAGATTGATGATATGATATTAATATAGAATTGTTATAGTAGGTAATAGATATGAGTTATAGCAGGGTTCTACGGGCGTCGGTAGCTTTAAACTGTTCCTACATCTAAGACCGTCATGTTTCAAGATCAAGATATGACATTCCCTATGGGATCGACATTTAATTCATAAACTATTACTTGCCCACAATCTGTGCACTTGCAAATTTGTCCTAATAAAATAACTCTTGATTTATAAACTTTTATTCTTTTCATAAAACACAACTAAAAAATGATTCTTGTTGTACTTTAATAAGAAGACTTAATATAGAAAACAGGTTTGATTTTAGAAATATAGCTTTTGATTTCTTGGTTTACAATGCTCACAATTTAGAATTGATTTATGTTTTTGTTTCTTTAATTTTTCTCAAAATTAAAAAGGCTTAATGATCAAGATTTTCTTTTCAAATTATAGCAGAAAATAAACTTAAGTAATGCTAGAGAAAAGCTTAGAAAAAAGAGTCAAAAAGAAGACCAAAATAGGCCCTTCTCTTTAAAGAGTGAGGAGTATTTATAGACATAAAATGGCCATGAAAAGGCTCCTAAATAGGCTAAATACTTAGTGCGCAAGTCAAATACTTGGTGTACAAGCCAAGTATTTTCCTATTTAACTAAATTAGTTTAAAAAATTCTAAAATAGTTTTTGAGAAGGTTTTATAATTAGCTTTAAGACTTATTTATAAGATAAGTACTTACAAGCTTTTTTTTAGCTAAAACAAACTTGTAATTTTGTAAAATACTCAAAAGGAATTTTAAACTCAAAATTTATTATTTTGTAAATAACTAAAATGTATTAAAATAACAAAATAAGTAGGCAACAAAATAGGTTTGAAAGGCTAATACAAGAGAAAAAATTACATAAGGAAGTGGCAGAACGGGCCCGAGGTGAGCGAATAGGTCCAAAGGAGCTAGGCAAGGCCTCACGGTCCTATATATGTCATGAAGGACTGTAAGGGTCTCACAGCCTTATCACAAGGCAGTAAGGACTTATGCCTTTCATGGGCCCGTCGACCTCTTGCACGATCGATTTCTCTCCTGAGTCTCCGAACCTGGTCTGAAACCATTTAAATTCATTTAAATGATTCCTTAATACTTTTTAAGACCCAAAAATAATAAAATACAGGTTCAAGTCCAAAAATTGCAAGTTACAAAGGCCTAACATCCTCACCGGTTCATTTTCATGTAAAAAGCCATTTTATGTAAAACATACTTGAATCAATTAATTTTCTCAAATTAAACATCTTCTTAACAAGGAACTTCAATTTTCATCTTGATATTTAATGCCACATCATTGAGCTCCAGCTTGGACTTAAGTGTGTAAAAATTTGGTGTCAACAGTAATGTTCATTACTTAAGGAGTAATGCTCGTTGCCTTTAAAAATCATAAGTTGGCGAATTTGGATAGAGAGCAAACTAACGTTTGTTACATATCTCTTCATACTCTATTATAGATGTGGTAACGCTTGCTTCCATGTGATTCAATTTGAAGAACTTCAGGTAGTAGCAAAATTAATGCCCATTACCTATTAGTATCTCCCGTTACTGATGTTAGAATATCCATCTTAAGTATTCTACTATTTAAACTCATCCAAACTTATGCAGTAAACTTACAAGGAGCATTTTGCACTTATATCATTGCAATCTTTGCAAATTATATGGCAAAAATCAAATCATCCAAATAATGGCTAAGACTCAAATCAACATAACATACTTGAAATCCATCAAATCAATGTTTAATATTGCAAAATGAACCTCGAGTATTAAATTCTTCCACCCTTAAAGAAGTTCATCCTCGAATTTAAAGAAATTTCCTCAATCTTGGAATAAATGAGAATATTTGGCTTGCATGCTTTGCTCGCTCTCCCAAGCACGATCATCCATTACTTGATTTCTCCATAAGACCTTTATCATTGGTATCTCTTTGTTCCTTAGCCTTTTAACCATTCTATCAATAATTGATATTGAAACTTCTTCATAGGTTAAGTCTTGTTAAAAGTCTATCATTTGAGTTTGCAACACATGAGAAGGATCTGTAACATACTTGCGGAGCATTGATATGTGGAACATTAGGTGAGCATTGTCCAAATTAGAAGGCAAGGCTAATTAGTAAGAAACCACTCTAACCTTATCTAAAATCTCAAATGATCCACTGTATCTTGGAGATAGTTTATCCTTCTTGCCAAATCTTAAGACTCCTTTGTGAAACTTTTAGGAATATCAATTCTCTTATTGCAAAATAAAGGTCTTTCCTCATAGAATCAGTGTAGTTCTTTTGTCGACTGAAAGCTGTCTCAAATCTTTACCTTATGAGAGGCACTTTCTTTGTCATATACTGAATTCAATTCAGGCCCTTCAATGAACTTTTTACCCACTTTATCCCAACACAAAGGAAACCTGCACTTTCTATAGTATAAAGCTTCATATTGTGTCATTTTGATGGTTGAGTGATAACTGTTGTTGTTGGAGAACTCAATTAAAGGTAGGGTTTTTGTCTTAATTTCTTCTAAAATCTAGAATGCACATACTTAGCATATCCTTCGAAGTTTGGATGGTCTGCTCCGATTGCCTATCATTATAATAAAACTTCTAGTTATCAACGAATTTTTGTTACAACAAAATATTCATCACTAATGACAAATTATTGAGGGACAATGATAGTTGTTATTAATATATGAAAAATAAATATTAAAAAAATTTCGACAGATTATTTCTATTACTAAATTAGGGTGAGAAAACTTCATGTCATATTGCAGTAAGAGATTGGCAATTTATTAGCGACAAATTTGCAAGAGAATATTTTCTCACAAATCTGCCGCTAATTCTGTTGACATGGCAAGTGCGATTATTAATTCTCTTGAATTTGCGAGGGATTTAAATGAAATTAGCAATGACAATTTCAATATATAAAGAGGCCTAGCCCTAATTTTTTTCACTCGTGTTGCTTCCCTCATTTTCTTTCTTTTCTTTTATGCTATGCTCCCCTCAATCTATTCTACCAATCTCTCCCATTCTTTGTCGGTATGCGACTCTGGCCAGTCTGTGACGCCGATAGTTTTCTCCTACGTCTCTGCCTCTGCCATTATTTTCTCTGTCGGTTAGTTCATTTTTAGTTTTGCACTTTTTTCTTTTTATTTTTTGTTTATATATTTTTTATATTTTATTATTTTTTTTTCTATTTTGTTGTTGTTGTTTTAATTTTATTCTATAATTTTTTATTTTATATATTTTTATAATCTGATTTTTTTATGTAATTCTTTTTTATATATTGTTTTGTTATTTTATTTTGAACTGGTATTTGTTGTAATATATTTTCTATATATTTTTGTTTCGTATTGGTATAATGTAATTTTTTTGTTTTAATTTAATAATTTTTATTTTGTTATTAAGTTCTGCATATTTTTTGTACTATTTTTAAATTTTTTTTGTTTAAATTTTTTTATTTAATATTAAATTTTTCTGTAAAAAAAATTAAGAAAAAATAAAAAAAAATTAGAACAAAAAGAAAAAAATAAGAAACAAAATAATGAAAAAAAAATTTTGATAAAAAAGAAACATAATTATGTTATATATATATTAAATAAATTACATTGCAATTGTCTAATGGTAAAAAATTAACCTTTTTAATGCTTTTCATAATTTTACATTAAATGTTTAATTTTAATATAACTTAAAATTATAATTTCTGCAAAACACAGGTTAAAATTAAAAGGAAATATATTTATATAAAATATTATTTTCACTTATCAAATTCACCTTTAAATTTATATTAAATTATTAAATTTGAATTTAAATAACTAAATTAAATTTATTAAATTTATAATGTTAAAAATAAAATATGAAATAAAATCTGAAATTGGAAATAAAATCTCTTAATTAATAATTGTTTTATGGATGAATCTAGCTGCTTTGATAACATCTGCATTAAATTTTACCTTAGTTTTTTATTTTTATTTTTATTTTTATTAGAACAGTGTTATTACTTTGTTTTCATTATTTGGATATCGTTGTTGTGTTTTGCATCCTTCCATTTATCTGTTGTTGCCATTTGCTTGTTAGGTTACTATGCAGGTCATTATTATTTTATTTTCTTGTAGCGTGTATATATATAATTTTTTTTTTTTTTTTTTTTGTGTTGTTATATTTAGATTAATTAATTAGAGTATAATAGTTAATTTGTTTGTGGTTATTTGAAATATTAGTCCCAATATTAGTTATGGTGCTTGCTAAACTTAATTGCTATTTGTGATTTTTCTTTAATGCAGGGGTAATATCATAGGTGTATGGAAAGAGTAGTTAAGTTAACCTTAATTAACTGTTTGGTGTTCTTCTCATTTGGATAGTGAGAGATCACTGAATTGTCCAATTTGGACAGTTTAGTAATATTATTCTTTATAAGATCAGTAAATCATTTATTTATAAATTGATTTAAATTTCAGTAGCATCTCCTATATATTTGATAAACGCAATAATATTTTGTTAATGCACTTTTCAATTTGTGCATTTGGAGAACCATGGTGAGATGATGTTGAAATTTCTTTCAATTTATTAATAAATGAATACCTATACTTAGTGTTATTTAGGAACACATTTCTAAATAGTTAGGTTCATACCACATAGAAAATGAGAAATAAGATTGTACAAAATATTTATTATAAGTGTAAAATTAGGGTTTAGGATTGTGTCTCTTCTTATATGACTTTTATTTTCACCTAGTATTGATGAATTGATATTGTAGCAATATGAATTTGGACTGACAATGAATGTATGCTAGGTTATGGGATCATCTTTTAAATTCTGAATTGATGAAAGGGGGTGATGAATATATAAGGAAAGATGAAAGACAATGCAAAAGAGAGAATTTATGAATGTTTTTTTGCAGAAGACCTGAGCTTGAAAATGATGAAGCAATGGGTAAATATCTGAAGGCATGCTACACACTTGACAAGGCCGATAAGAAGACTGTATGTGAGTGTGTCAAGAGTCTTCAATTTTCGGATGATTAGATTTCAAATATGAGCCGATGTATGGATATGAGGAAGTATAAAATATTTGGGATGAAGAATCATGAGTGTCATGTGTTCATGCAATAATTACTACTAATAATTTTTTGTGAATTTATCCCATCCCTTGTTTGGAAAATTTTAACAAAATTGAGTTTATTGTTTTAAGGAATAATATCCACGACCTTATTGGAAGATAAAAAAGTTAGACTTGATCCAAAAATTCCTTTAATTCTCACAAATTTGAAAAGATATTTTCACCAGCTTCTTTGACTCTATGGAACTTCTTCCAATACACTTGGCTTATGAGGCAATGATTGCAGTTTCAGTGCAATACCAATGAATGTATCTATCTGAAAGTTACAATTACCTTTAATAATGATAACATAATTAAGTTAACAATGCGAAATAATTTAAATTATTATTATGTTTAGGTTCCTTCCACATTTGTAATATAATGTCAAAATTAAATCTAAGGTAGAAGGTTCAATATGCAATGTATACTTAGTGGAAGAAGCATTATCTTTTTGTGTATTTTACTATGAGCCCCATATATTATATATGTGCTAATAAAAATTATGATATATTGTGGCTTTCATGATATGGTTAGAGGGAATGTAAGCTAATCGTTGGTTCTGGAAGAGGCAGAGGGACATCAGGTATTATGGGACGTGGCAGATGTGAATCGCATTCATATGCTGCCTTCTGCCTCTCCATCTATCGTAGCAACGCCTAGTGGGATGCTATATCTACTGCTAGCTCATCATCCTCATTCTATACAGTCTGCAGATCCAGACATTCCTATTACTTTTACAGCGGGGCAGATCCTCCTCCTCCTACAATTGTTGTTGATCCTCCTCCTCCCCCTTCTATAGTTGCTGCTAACCCTTTTATTCTATCTACACATGTTGTTGGTCCTCTTCTTACTGGTTCCATATCCTTTACTCTATCGACTTCACGAGCACCTACTCAATCGATTGGTCGGGACCAGGTCTTTGAGGTAAGGTGAAACAAGATAGTTATACACCTCATTCCTTTTGCATCAACTAGAATTTCAGAGTAAGTAATTACATAATTTATAAATTATTTATTTAAAACTTTAATTTTCATTATTTTTAATGTGCATTATATATTAATAATTTTTGTAATTATTATATACAACTTGAGCCTTTTCAGCTAAATTTCTCATAAGATTATGAGGATATTCTATGATGGGCTTGATCATAAGGTGATCTACTAGAAGAAGGTGTCAAAACTAATGAGGATCAGTATTGGAATGAATTTAAAGTAAATACTCATGTACTAACTAAATAAATTGATCCTTTTAAATAATTATATACTTAGGAAATCGGATAAGATGTAATTATATTTGTTTTGGTAAAATTTTATGCAAAGATATAATTACGTAAATAGTTGCTCTAACATTTATCAATTGTGTATTTGTGATTTTTTTTTGCAGAAAAAATTTCTTTAGGACAAGGCCATTGAGACTATGGTGTGGGATAGATGGAGGCACAAATGCTTTCTTAGACTGTGCCAATTTGGCCTATCATACAAAGAAGCTGGGTAAAAGACACAAATATATATCCGAATAAGTATATAATTCATGGTGTGATGAGTGGGCCAAAGATGATATGTAGGATCGATTTACTACAACATCTATAAATCATCTTAGCGAGAAGATCGATGAAGTTAGACCTAACACACACACTGGAGGATCAATCTCTCACTAAGAGCATCTATAGCATCTAGTAATAATTAAATTACTCAATATGTTGTATTTCATCTAATATCTCATAAAATTTATGGTATGTTATTTAATTTTAGGAACAGAGATTAGGATGAGCACTATAACCGTAAGAGATTTTCCTTCATACATATACCAAAAAGGGTGATGACATCACATCCATTGATGAGCGTTGTAGAGTTATAAATATAAGTGTTATAACTTTAGGTATATTTATAATGATTAATAACAAAAAGAGGAGTTGTCTCAACCTGCCCCAAGGACAGATCAACCAAGTCCGGTTGATGAGTTTGATTTGAACCTCAGAGCTGTTGGTAGGGAACAGAATAAGAGGGTTTATGGCATTGGATCTTATGCATCCACCTATTATGGTCCTGGTGCTAGCTCTTCTTCTGCTACTTTCCCCTGTTACTAGTTCTTCTCCTTCCCTAGTGTCATCATCTGTGGATATTATGCAGTTGATTCGTGATAATCTGACGATGGACATCCAGGAACGATTGGTAGAGTATCTCTCTGCTCGAGGTCCATGTTCAGTACCTGAGATACTGTAGGAAAGACAAAAGCTAGAGCATGAGAGATAATGATCAAACCTATAACGATAGCAAATCGGGGCTCAGCTATAGCAGTAGATCCCTCCCCGTGTTCTACAATGACTTAGATGGCCTGAGCAACATACTGATCTACCAGACAATGATACAAATGTTGAGGATACTATTCCCGCACAGTCTACTGATGATAATGATATTTGACATCTGCAGATCCAGCTATCAAACCTTTTACATCTACTTGACTATCTAATACTTCACATATTGGCACACAATTGGATGATGTATAAAACTTTTGACTTTATGTATATAAATTATATTTTTTTAATACATTTAATTTTAATTTCATTATAATATTATTTTATTATAATTTAATATTAGTTAAATTTGATTTTATTATTATAAAAAATTTAGTACTGAAAAATATTTTAAATAAAATAATATAAATTTAAAATTATTTAAAAAGTATTTTTAAATATTAGTGATAGCTTTGCAACGAAATTGCAACAAAATAGCGACACAAAAATCAATCACAATTTTAGCGACAGATTAGATCAAAATAGCGAGAAAATAATAATATTTAACTCATTTTAGCGACATATTTATAGACAGATTAGTGATATATCTTTAGTGACATATTTTTTTTTTTCAATTTTTGTGACGCGTTATTATGTCTCTAAATAGTGTGGATGAGAAATTTTTTTTTTTGTCGTTATTTGAAATTAGTAACAAGATATTTTACAATGATGAATTTGTAGCTAAGTACAATTAGCGATGGATTTATATATATTATCGATGGAAAATATTTAGGGAAAATATAAAAAAATACCTTGAGATTTGGACCATTTTCATTTTGGAGTTTA
The DNA here is from genome assembly GCA_948193065.1 of Aleurites moluccanus. Lineage (NCBI taxonomy): Eukaryota > Viridiplantae > Streptophyta > Magnoliopsida > Malpighiales > Euphorbiaceae > Aleurites > Aleurites moluccanus. Next base: position 14,949 of record CANXYC010049954.1, read on the forward strand.
TAATTTTTTTTTTTTTTTTGACAAAACGGGATCTGAGATTTACACCATTAGCATTTTAAGATTTGTCGCCCTAACGTCATCAATTTTTGATAATGAGACGCTGACGTAATATATATGGACCCCACTTAATTATTTTTTAAATATGAATAATGCAATATAGATTTTCATCAATCCACGTGGCACTTATGGGTCTTATTTTTTATTTTTAATAATAAAATATTATTTTTAATTAAATTTTTATTTTTATTAAAAATAAAAAATATTTAAAAATAAAATTAAAATTAACAAAAATTGTTCATCTTCTTCTTCCTCCATTGAAATTGTTCATCTTCTTCTTCCTCCATTGAAAAGCTCTTGTTCAAACTTCAACACACAAAGTCAGTACACCAACACAAACTTTAAATATTACTTAAGATGCCCAAAAGAAAAAGAAAACCCTAATTTACACAATAATTCCCAATATATAAAATAAAAAAGGGTAACCTTTCATAGAAATACTTTTTAACAAATTGAATGATAAACCAACGAATCAAAATAAAATTTAAAACGAAGCACATATACCTATTGATCTAGCTAAAGATTATAAACGAACATATATCTCTATTCATCTCTATCTTCGATCTCCTCCTCGCGAAGTACTAGTTCTTTGCCGCCATTACCGCAAGACAAATGCCCTATGTACAAGTCAAATGCTCCATATGTCTTTGTTAATCTCTTACTTCAATCCCCTATGCACAAGTCACAATGCTCAAAATTATAGTTTGTTCTTCAATAACATACTCAACTACAAATAAGACTTTTAAATTTAATGCTATAAAAAATAATCAACCGAAAAATCATGCTTTAACAATAAGAAAAGCTGCAATTTAGCCATTGTCCATCATCTTTAACCCTCGAAATAAGGCTCCAAATACAACCATGACACTGCCAAAATAACAGTGTTATTCCTATGTACACAAAGAGCAACAAAAATGCTAACAAGCATCTTTCAACTCTAATGCGAAATACCTGCACCCATTCATAAGATTCCAAAAATCATAGAACATTATGAAACTTGTAGCTTAAAGAGTAAAATGCAAGTCAATAACTATGTCAACCACTAGTGTAATAAGAAGCAATCGAGTACCAGTGTGACTGGAAATGCTAATTTTTTATGTTTGACATTAACTGCCTCCCTTCTGCTTGAGAGTTTCTTATCCTCAGAAGAAAATAAAAAAATTGAATTAGGAATTCAAACCCATATTCAAAAAAAAAAGAAAAATAACAATTGCCTGCAAAGACATACATCAATTACCAACAAGCCACAAGAATCAGAAATCCAATTACTATGTATACACATACATTAATTACACATTAAACTTTAACACCAAAAATCCTTAAAGTCTGGCAATACCCATCATATTCATTTTAAGATGAACATGTCCAGACTCCACTTCTAAGCAAATAACAAACGTAGAACCAAAACTTCTCACAACAACTCAAAAAACTAAACAACCCATAAAATCATATCCCCAATAACAAACAAAAGATCACACGTATGAATAAATACACAAGCATATAAGAAAAAAGGTAAAATCATGGAGCAATAGAAGCCCTAGTGAGGCTCAGGTAGTGTCACACCCCAACTCCAGTGGTGCGACGGTCCTAGGGCAAGGGTAGGCTTATAGCCACCATAAACCCGTAGAACTCACAAATCACTATTCTCATAAATGCCAAGAATATAACATCATATAATTTCCATATTCATACATATAATCAAAGGGATTCAATTGCATTCTTCTATATCATTACATATCTTTCTCTTATTCCTTAATGATCTAAAGAAGACATCTCTTATCAAAGAGGAACAAGAGTATCCAAAGGATAACATTCATACATCAACATTCTATCATTCCCAAAAGACTAACTACGGAGCTCTAGAATGTACTCCAATACATATGATATCACAATATCATTAATAATTATACAAAGCATATCAAAAGAATAATTACAATGAAGCTTCTACGAGAAAATAAGTCAAGAAGCTTGATCTTCTCTGCTAGCTCCCTCACGAGCTAAACTATCACCTGAAATTCATAGAAGAGGAGTGAGCCTTTAACTCAGTAAGATATGAACATGAAATAGAAAGGAGTGCATATACATACTTATATCAATGCAAAGTTTAGGAGAAACATTTCTTTCAAGATCATAATCAGAATCAGGCTATAGTTAAGTTTATAAGGAAACATAAGTGCTCACAATCAAATAGCACTATCAAATATCATAGCAGAACTACAGAATGAGCGATAGCCATGCTACCTCTCATAACAGAGCGCATCAGTAGCCTTGCTACCTTATCGCAAACGCATGCTTGGCCAGGCATACGCCTAGAGCTCCTGGTCCCCTCTAGGTGGAACACTGGTACAGAACACTACCAGCTGAGTTCCCAAAGTGCACAATGGACCAATGAGTGCACAATGGACCAATGAATTCACTCTCATTGGAAAAAGCGTTCTATCCATGGGTCATGGGTTCCAATCATATAAAGGCATATTAGTCACAAGACCATCATCATATAATAACAGTAATTCGAATCGGGTTCACAATCAAGAGCATATGGACTTGATCCAAGAATATCGATCAAGCCATTCATAATATATGTAATATGTGAACATTCATGGGTGATAGAACAACAAAGGGAAATAACAATTGGTTGTATTTCTTTCAAGGAATGTATATCAAA
>CANXYC010050073.1:0-24265 GCA_948193065.1 Aleurites moluccanus
TAACAAAATATTATTATAAATAATTAATTTATAAATTGATAAAAAAAATAACAACACTAACAAATTTAATATTATGTGTGTAAATTATTAATTTTAACTAAACTTTCTAAGATAAATAATTTTAACAATAAAAATATAATACATAAAAAATATTTATTTTTAAAATTTAATTAAATAAATTTAATACTATCATGATTTTAATAAAAATACTATTAACTAGTTTTAGGTATTAATTTAAAAAAAAAATTATTTACAGATATTGTGCTAACTGGAACAAAAAAAATTGGAGGTCTGCACTTTTAAATTAATTTAATAAAAAATTTAAAAATTCAATTTAAAAATATAAAATAAAAAATATAGCGCAGTGCTTTGTCAGACAGCGCGGTACTTGAATGCACTGCGTCAGATAGCGCGGGTCTTAGATGCGCTACGTTAGACAGTGCGAGTTTTAGATGTTCTATTAGTATAAACAAGTAATAATAATAGATTTTATTATGAAATGATATTATTTTTTTTTTATTATTTTTAAGAAAAAAACTCTAATTTTTGTTTCCTTCAAAATTTATTTATTTATTTATTTATTTATTTTTTTTTTTTTTTTTTTTTTTTTAAGTATGGGTTTTGCTTAAAATGTTTAATTATATAAGTACAAGGTCTAAAAAAGTAATATTTTTTGTTATTTTAGAATTACAATGGTGTTTAAAATTCCTTACCTTTCCAGAATTTGATTTATTTTTTATATATGCATTTCCTTTTAATTCCACATTATATATCATGTCAACATTTTCATGTTTTGTGTTGATAAGGACCTAATTTGTGATGCATTCTACTTGTTTTTGTCTTGTTTTACCTTACTGGATTTGGACCCTTTTCCATACTTTTACTTTTGTTTCTTTTCATCTTTCTCATTGCAGTTTCTTATTTAACTTTGAAACAGGTGTTTCTTTGGCAGTGACCAGATGATCTCTCTCTCTCTCTCTACTAGTTTTCAACTTTTTGGGACAAAGGTATTTAATTTTTCCCAAGATTTTATTTTATTTTCTTAATTTTTCTCTTTTTGTGTATTTTCAAGTTGTAAATAATTGTAATCTGAATCTGTAATGCTTTTGCTGATGGTATGGTATTTTGCTTCATTAGGATATTGTAATGCCAGTGGAGATTTGTGGGTTTAATTTCTTGAAAACTTTTATTATTCTATTTTCTTATAGTGAATTTGAGTTTTATTTGAATTTTCTATATTTTTATGCCTTGGTTTGAAGTTTGGTGGCTTTATACATTGTTATTAGACCAGTTTTCACATAATTGCTCTTCCATTGAGAGGTATCATCTGTCTTTCTTAGATGAGGAGAAAATTTTATAGTTTCATTGGTTATTAGCTAAGAACTGAATTGATTATTATAGCTGTAGAAACTGAGCAAATGGTACTCAAAATTCTTAATAACTGTTCAGTTGATACCATGTTCTTTAGCATAGTCAAAGAAATTTGGCTTTGTGGTACTGCACTCATCTCCAGAGTTATGAGATTTGAGTTCGGACTCTAGTTGGAGTCAAATTAAAAAAAAAAAAAAAAAAAAAAAGAATTTAGGTTGTTTGTTTGAGAGGTTAATTATGCAGGAATAATTATGATATACTATTTTCGTGAATATCCTTCTCTAAATGTGTCTGTTGAAATCACAGTGTGACTCTTGAATGCATAATCCCCACTTTGATGAATGCAGTTTCTTATACTATATAGCATGTATTTAGGTTCTTCTATGGACAGGTGTCCTTTATAAAGATGATATTTTGTTGTTGACAGGTTTTCTTTTTTACTAATCAAGTAGCTATAATGGGAGGCTGTTATTCCACTCCACCAAAAAAACCTAAAATGCTCAAGAAGATACGCCTTCACCGATTTGGCAAACGCTGTGTGAAGATAACTAGTTCTCATGATCAAACTAAGAAGAGGAATTGTGATGCCAGGCGTGTGACAGATTTTGCTCTGAGTCAATTTGTCCATATGGATTTTGAGAATGGTCAAACTGGTGTCAGAAGATCTGGTGCCTCAAATTCGACATATCATCTCACCCAGATGCAATGGCATCTCAGCCAAGTGAACTCTGATGGTATGTCTTTCAATTCGTTCAGAGTCAAACAATGTGCAAAAAAGACATTTCCTTTCTTGGCTCAGTGGATTTTGTAAGTATGTTGCATCCTGTTTTAAGCTTAGACAAATGACAAAGAATTATTTATAACCTTATATGGGCATATAAAGTTATGAACTGTGGTGGACGTTGGGACACACTATGTTTGTGCTCCCTTCTTCATATTTTCTCTCTTATGAATTTGTTACCTTGGCTTTCAGAAAATTTGGTGGGAATAGTTGTTAGTAATGAATCCACTGGAAAGCAAGAGTTGTGGATGCTCTGGAAAATCTTTGACTTAACACTTTTTAATGCTTAGCAACTTGAACAACTTCAAGAGTTTGTGTTTGCAGGAGTTTGCCAAGAGGAAGCTTGGTTTGATTCAGTCAGCATTCTGGAATCTGAATCTGATGATGAATTCAGTAGTGTGCTTGGAGGCAAAGGAATGCCAGATTTCTTTTTAACTACATTCATAAGATAGATTTCAATGGCATTTCAATGTCATTTGCCTGCCTTTATTTTTGTTATAATGAGGTGTTTATTAATAATTTCTATGCAAGTTCTCACTGTTGTTGTTATTTATCTGCAGACCGTTTTTCATCAGTCGGTACTGCAGTCGGAAACATTTCAAGTGGACAATTGCTTCAGTATGAAAGTTCTTCATGCTTCATGGATGATTGGGGTAAATATGAAGAATGCCATGAAAGTTATGTGAAAATAGATGGACATACAACGAGCAAAAATGAATACCCGTTCACACATAATGGTACCCAGGCTTATGAGCATTCATGCTTGGGAATGGCTGAGGAAAGCAGAAGGAAGAAATTGTTGGATAATTATGGAAGCTTTAAAGGTTCAAAAGAGGATAGATGTGACTCACAAGGGAATACCTTAAAATCTGGCTTACCTCGGTTGGTTCCTTCAGTAAGTTTCAACAGCAAGGTTATAAGTGCATCCCCTCAAAAAACAAAATTAGCAGTTTTCAGGGTCTCTTTTAAGAGAAAATCATGTGATGGAGAAGAACCCAGTGAATGTTGTAAGTAAATCAAATAATTCATCTTTATTGATTTACATTCCCACAATTTCCAATGTATTCTATTGCTTCTTGTTGCTTGGTACTTGTTCATGCTATTAACTTCAATATTCCCACAATTTTTCCAATGTGCTCATTGCCTGATCTCGTTCATGCTATTGCTTCTTGTTATTTGTTACTTGTTCCTGCTATTAACTTTTGTACCTTATTTATGTAAATATTAGTTGTTTGGTAATGATACTTCCATTTTACGTGATTGTGATAATCAAGTGCTTGTTTAACATTGATTGTCAATGTTATACAGGAGCGTCGAAAAGGTTCGTGTATCATCCCAAAGCAGGATTCGTGATTCCACATTGCATGGGAGGGAATCCAAATACAGGATGTTGGTCTGAAATTCCTCCTTCAAATTTTAAACTTCGTGGCAAGACCTATTTCAAGTATGCTATTGGCTTGCTCTGATCATCCTTGAGTGAATGCTACAGCAATTGTGATAAGTAGTAATACTGTTGCTTGTTTCTGCGATTAGGTAAAAAAAAAAAAAAAAATTGTATAATGATCTACAATGCAGAGATAAGAGGAAGTGCCCTGCTCAAAATTGCAGTCCATATACTCCAATTGGTGTTGATTTGTTTATCTGCCCTAGAAAGGTTAATCACATTGCACGACAGCTTGAGCTTCCTAATGTAAAAGCCAACGGGAAAATCCCTTCTATTCTAATTGTAAATATCCAGGTATATGTTTCAAATGTACATTCATATTTATATTATGTAACATTAAAAACAATTCCATCAATTTTTAAAAGCTAACAGTAAAGTGGCTTCTAATGAAACATTGTATTATCTTGTCGTGTGCCTTATGGAAGTTGCCTACTTATCCTGCTGCAATGTTCATCGGTGATAGCGATGGGGAAGGGATGAGTCTTGTATTGTATTTTAAGTTTTCTGAAAATTGGGAGAAAGAAATTTCTTATCAATGTCAGGATAATATCAAGGTAAATTTTCTTTCAATTGCCTTTTTCTACATTTAGTTCAGCAGCATAATTGTGTTTTAATAGTATTGTTTTAATTAGTTACTTATATTGTTGGGAACTTATCCATTTTTAACATAAGGAACTAGGAAAGATTCTAACTGGTGTGGTATTTCCTACAATTTTTCCTTCTCTCAAATGTCTCATTTCACATTAGTGTCTTAGTTTTAGTTTTCTTCTGTTGTTTCAGATCATATGAACTTGATTTGCAGGTTTGAGTTTTATAAATTTACGGATGATGTAGTGAATAGGTATATCACCAAGTCATTTCCTTGTCAGTTTCTTTATCTGTGGGTTGCATAAATTGGTTTATATTTCATAAAGTGGGTTAGCTAGACACAATCAACCATCCGAATTTTGACAACCTGTAGTCTATATACTAGGCTTTAATCCTTAGCTTAATTCTGCATTTTTGATAGATTATCCTCTAGAATGCAGCATTACTGATGAACTAACTTTATTCTTTTGGGGGAAAGGTGATTTGTGCAGTTAATTATCAGAAGTATTATTTTGCTAGTCTCTTACTTTTGCTTGATATTCTCCATGATTTATTTACAATTCTTTTTTTTTTTCCGATGAACAGAAACTGGTCGAGGACTAGATGGAAAAAGTTAAAGGGTTTACAAAAGAGTCCAATTTTCCTTTCAGAGAAAGACTAAAGATCATGGCTGGTTTAGTTAATCCTGAGGATCTTAATTTAAGTTCTGCTGAAAAGAAGCTTGTAAATGCTTATAATGAAAAACCAGTCCTTTCTCGTCCTCAACATGAATTTTATAAGGTGATTCTTGTCTCAAATTTTGGTTCTGCCAAAGACTAAGCTGAACATACACTACACCTTATTTATAATTTTGCTGAAATTCCGCATACATCATATTAGAGTCGGTTGAGGGAAAAGAACCTTGCATCTATGCCTACTCCCTCTCTTTTATTCATATGAGAACAAATTGTACACAGCATGCTGCTTATAGGTTTGTGCTTTGCTGACAATGTATGTCATGCAGGGTCCTAATTATTTTGAGATTGATCTAGATATTCATCGGTTCAGCTACATATCAAGAAAGGGACTCGAATCATTTCGAGATCGTCTTAAAAATGGGATTATTGATCTTGGTTTAACCATCCAGGTACTGTATCAACCCCCATCACATTCATTAAATTATTGCATATTCTGGATGGCTTTTGGTGCTGTGTAGTCACTTTTGATAAGAGGAAGATCTCTGCTAATTATGCTTGAATTAGAGCAAACTATAAATCTTTTTACATTGAACCAGCATTTAACTTAAGAAACCAGATCTCATACAGTGCATCTGATGCAATACACCCTCTCTCTCTCTCTCTCTCTCTCTCTCTCTCTCGCTTTGATGTGGGATCCACTCCCCACAAATTTAAATGTATCCCACATGAAAATAAGTGTAAGGTAGACTATTTTTATATGCGCTCGGTAATTTCTTCAAATTCTTGGGCTAATTTAACACTACCAATAACAGGCATAAAAACAAGAGGAACTTCCAGAGCAAGTGTTGTGCTGTTTGAGACTAAACAAGATTGATTTTGTTGACCATGGCCAGATACCTACACTTATGACCACTGAAGATAATTGATATACATGTTGAAGATTATGCAAAGTAGGACAGTTGAAGGTATATATAAGCATGTAATAGAGAGGATGAAGATGATCTTTCTATGAGAGTGATGGTAAAACAATTCTGCAATTACTGAATGAGAGGATGGAGGCACTCCTTTAATTCCAATTCTGGAATTCAAAAGATGAGATGTAATTCAATATAACGAGAAGACAAAATGCTGATTTTTTCCCTTTTTTTTTTATGTAAATTTTTATTTGATTAAAAACAAATACAATAATAAGAAGGTATTTATATATATATATATATATGAATTTCATTTTAAGTAAACAAATGATTATCTTTTTTTTTTTCACAGCAACTATCTTTTTCATTATTAAAAATTAAAGGAATTTTTTTTAGCATTAATTTTTCAATAAAATTTAAATTATAAATTTACTTTTAAAATAGTCTCATCTTACTTCTAGATAAAATATTATTATCTTTATTCTCAATATATTATTATATAATTTGAATTAAAAATAAAATAATTAAATTAAAATATATAAAAAAAAAATTAAGAAACTTATTATATTTTTAAGAAAAGCAAGCTGAAAGTAGTATATGTAAAAATAAAAGGTATGTTTTCGTAAAAATGAGAAAGAACAGGGGTAAAAGAGGAAAGAAATTAGGGTTAATAGGATATAAAAAGAGAAGAGAAGAGAAAGCATATCAAAAACGCCTGAGGCCGAGCGCTTCCCTCGTGAGGAAAGGGGTGGCGTGGTATTCCACGGAGAGAGGTTCCTATCGTGGCGCATGATAGAGCGACGGGCGCACAGTAACTTGGGGCAGCCATGGCCGCTTTGCTGCTCTAGTATTTGCAGCCAAAGCGAGAGGATTGCCCTACATTTTCAATTCTTCTTCCATTTTTAATAAAAAAAATATATATATATTTTTAGAAAATTCTTAATTTTTTTTTTTTTGGGTATGAAATTTTAATGAATTTTTGTAATAATTTTCGTATTGTGTTTGTAATTATTTAAAAATAATCACTATTTCCATAATTTTTTATAATGTTCTATAAATTAAATAATATTCCTAATTTTTAAATTAAGAAATTGATTTTTTTTATATAAATTTGTATAGAAATTCATTTAATAATGTATTTGATTATTGATAGCCGTATTATTTTGTTTTATTTTTTTTTTTCAAAGATAAAAATTGTATATTCAATTAAACAATTAAAAACAAAAAAAAAAATAGCATAAATAAATAGTAAAAGGATACAATAGATACCAATCAGATCAATTAATCAATGAATATAACTGGAAAAATAAAACAAAATCCTTTATTTCTTTGTTGATTTATTTATTTATTTTAATTTGGAAGAAGGCCAAATGAAATATAATAGGTAAATAATATGATAATAATTTAGATAAGAAATTTGAAACATTTGATTTAAATATTTAATAAAATTTAATTTTTTAAAAATTTAATATTTTAATATTTTTTTATCTGATTATTTTAAATTTATTATTTATATTTTTAACCTAAAATTTTTATTTATTTTAAATTTAAATTTTTTTATACTTTCTAAATAAGTAATTTATAAATTTATAAATTTTTAATCATGAATTTAAAATATAAGATTTGAAATCAAAATTTAAATTCTGAATTTATTTAAAAGTCATTTAATTTTATATTTTTAATATTAAAAAATAATTTAATACATCATTAAATTTTAATTTTTAAAATCAATTTAATATAAATGAATTACTAAATTTTAATTTTTAAAATTAATTTAAAATAAATGAATTACTAAATTTTAATTTTTATTCTAATAAAATATAACTTTGAATTTTTAAATAATAAACTCACTAAAATCATGATGCATGTTATAAAATGCTGTGATACTTTGAAAGAATAATTTTAGTCCTGATGGATACATAAAAAAAATAAATAAAAAAATAAAAAAAAATCATAATTTTTCAGTTAATATATCAACAGTTGTATCATTATTATTTAATTCAATTAAAGAGATATTTAGTTGATCAACTAAATATTTTAATTGTCGATTATTAATATATATCGTCAATTTGAAAAAATTTATATTATTTGATTGATCAATTAAAAAACTTGGATGTAACAAAATCTCATCAATTTAAAAAAATTTATATTGTTTGATTGACCAATTAAAAAACTCTGATATAATAAAATCTTTTTTCAATCGATAAATCTTATAAACAGTTATGAACTATTTATAGTAATAAGCGATTTAACAATTACACTTTTACATTAATCATATATTTGACAATTATTTTATCAAATACCTCTTAAATAGATGAATAAAATATATTAAATTATTTTTTTATATGTGAATTTCAAATATGTTAATTAAGATTTAAAATACAAAATTGAATATGTATATATCATTCCAATAAATTTATTGCTAAAAAATTTGATCTTATATTATTTTTATTTTTATTATTATTATGTTCATTATTATTATTATTATTATTATTATTATTTATTGTTATTATTTAAGTAAAACACATTTTGAGACTCTTAAACTCTATTCTTTTTATTTATTGAACCCTTAAAACTCTTGAATTTTATTTTTTTATCTATTGAGCTTTTAAATTTATTTTTGTACTTATTGAGCTATCAAATTATTGATTTTTTTGTCTATTCAAAGATTTTTAAACGGTCATTGATGAAATTATAATTTACGCGCATTATGATCATTTAATAATTTGATTAAAATTTTATTATAGACAAAACGTATCTGAAAAACCTAAACTTTTTGTCTATTGAGCACTCTAAATTTACTTTTATATTTATTGAACTCTCGAAATATTGATTTTTTGCCTATTTCAAATCTATAAACAAATAGCTCTTTAAAACTTTTAAAGTGATATTAAATTATTATGCAATCATATTCTTATACATTTTAATAAGGAATGCACTAATTGCAAATCTATTTTTATAAACTTTGCGACAATTGTAATGTGGGTGATAAGTTTTAATAAGCAAAGTGTTATTATTACTCTCATTGCAAATAAATAAAATCCAATGGCATTTTTTGACATATTTAATTTTTACTCTTTTACACTCATTTTTTTCATAACATACTCCTAAACCTTTGAACACTGAATATCTAACTACTGCATTCCTGAATTCTTCAACATTTTAAAAAATCATACCTAAATAAAAAATTGAAATCCTTACATTTGAATCAAATCTAACTCGATTTGATTTCTTCCTAAGAGCAACATCTACACAATGCTTATCAGACTCACTATAATAGCTCTCACAATTTGAGTTATCACAGTACTCACTATTATTACCATCATTATTCTCACCTAAATAATTTGAGAGCTCAATCAATACAAAAGCCAATTTAGGGACTTAATAGATAAAATATGCAAAATTTATGGACCTCGAGATATATTTTGTCAATAATAAAATCTCAATCAGCTTATTAAATAGGCATATGTAAATTACATTCTTGTCAACCACCGTTAAAAAAACATTCAAAAGACAAAAAATTAATAGTTCAAAGATTCAATTAATATAAAAGCAAATTTAGAGAATTAATAGGTAAAAAGTGTAAAATTCAGGAATATCGAGTTACGTACGTTTTGCCTATTATTTACAATTAAAACTTTGTCAACAATAATAATACGAATAAAGCCATCTGTAAGGAAAGAAAAGGTAAACAAAACATGCTTTGTTGCATCATTTGGTGTGTTAAAAACAAATATTTCTGCTTTTCCCTTTCTTTTCTTTTTTCCTTAATTTTTTCTTCTTACTTAGGGTTTTGGGGGCACCTCAGTCCTATACCTGATCTTCATGTTTTCCTATGTGATCAGTCCATTATACAAATAAATTTTAAAAATTTATGTTCCTAATACAATGGATATGAACACAACCTAATCAGAGGCAGGCAGCACAAGCAAATATGGCACACAACACATAGGACCAATTAGCAATTATGTCCCAGCTTAGCTACCAACCATTGCCTTAAGGGCTTCAAAGGTTTTCCATTACCAGAATTCCTTGCCTCAAATATCTGCACAAACAACAAAACAATATATAATCTTTTAGTTTTCTCATTCATTGCAAAGATATATTTGCTTAGTTCAATTCAACCTAGTGATCGATTCAATTTCTATCCAAAAAATTACTCAATTTTGAATTTGTTTCAATAGGATCATTGTTGCCAAATTTTTGTAGAGATTTTCAATTTTTATCTGAAATTCTACTAATAAAGCAATAGTAATCTAATTTAAACAAAACCAAAGCCAAGTGATTTTGTTAATAGAAATTTAAGTTTAATGGCCTTACTGAAATAGGTGATAAGTTTAATGATCATAGGGCCCAATGATAATAGGTGAAATTAAGTCTCATTTGCTTCTGCTGTAAAACTTAAGAAACTTTTCATATGCATATTCAACATGCTTCAGCCTTTCTTATCAGCAAATGCTCACCAATTCACGCAAACTTTCCGAAATAACATATCAGAAAGATAATATATAAACTGGCTTGTCTAATCTGCAATATTCAAGTATCATATACCTTTGTCCAACCTTGATCTACGAGCTGCTTGGCGTATGTGACTTTCATTCCTTTGCAAGAGTTCATCAATTTTATATGCTTGAGACATCAAAGGTCCTGAAAATTCAACCTTGTCCCTTTTTTCACAGCAATCCTAACAAATTAAGCAAAGGAAGTGATTCTCAATACAGGAACATCCAAAAAGCTTTTTTTTTTCCTTTGTTTGTGGTTTAGCCTTACCAGATTACTTCTCAGAGCATCTGCTCCATCTGTTGCCTTTGTATCAAAAAAGTAGTATATATTAGATGTATCAAAAGAATCTGATGGATCAAATTGGTTCCATTGCTTCTGCATTTCATGCTTGGCAGTAGTTGCACGAGTGTTATTCGTTTCTTCTTCTTCTTCTTCTTTTGTCATCAAGTTAAAGGAACCATTCGCAAAGTTAAATCTTGATGAATCTAATGAATCATATTGACTTGACGATATAGATTGATTATAAGATAACGTTGTAGCATCATCTTTCTGCCTTTTTGCCCATGCAAAACCACTTGATGTTATGATTGGTGGACCTGTGAATACATAGTCCTCTTTTGTTGTTTGTGAAACCTCCGAGATTGTGTCAAATGAACTTGGTTCTCTGCTCACGCCTCCTCTTCCCCTGTTCATCTGGACATTACTGTCATTAATCTTATGAACAAATTGAATATTGTCTTTTGCTTCCTGCACGAATAAAGAAACAAATTATCAGGAACCAAAACCCTTTTACAGCTGTAAGAGAGAACAAGTTAGCAAGAGAGAGAGAGAGAGAGGGGGGGAGACCATTTTTGGTGCAAATGTAGCAAAGCTGTTACATTCTTGCAATGCTTTGTGAACTTTTCTTGGTTTTCTTGATGCTCCTGGATCTCTCATTCTACGACCAACCATTTTCCTGGAGGTACAACAGTTATTCAGTGACAAACATTTTAAAAGCATACCAAAACCAATAAAAAAAGGAACACATCCCATTTGCTAAACAGCAAAGTTCTTATGAATTAATTTACACCAGAGATGTACAATTCCATGCTTGCAGATATAATTTAACACTTCTAGTTTTGTTAGATTTTAGGAGGTGAATATCATTTTGGCTTTGTAATCAATCAAGGAGCGGGTTTTTCAATTGATATACCAGAAACAATTACAAGATCACCACAAACATAAAAAGCTTGTATTGTCTTAAGCATGTTAACAGATAACAAACAATAAGATTCCCTGAATTACTAGCAAAACCTCAAAGAATTATAGTTGCAATGACATTGATTAGTTAACTAAAACCGATAAATTGAGGAATTTCACTCAACAATGGAATTTATTCAACCTAAAATATCAGAAGGCCTGGGGTATTTACAATAGCTATAATCCTTTTTCTTTTTCAATTCAGTGTAAAAAATTAAGAATTTTACCTCCGTGCTTCTTCTCGATATTTAGCATCCATTTCTTTGTTAGGTGCATACCTTGGCAAGCTTGATGGGTCACATGCAAATGGCATTGTGCTGAAATACTGAAGGTGAGAAAAAAAAAATAGAAAGAAAGAAAAGGTGAATGGTATAAAAGATTGAATGAAATAATAAGCTTGAAAAACAAGGAAGAAGCAAACCATCTAATTTTTTTATAAAAAAAAATGAAAATGATCCATTAAACCTTGTGAACTTCAAGTTTGATCTTTAGTTTGAAACTGAAGAATAATTAGTGGATCAAACTTTTAGTGGGTGTTACCTTAGATAAAAGGGCAGAGGAAGCAGTCCCTCGCTTTTCTGGTTCTATGGAAAGAAGAGTCTCTAGCAAGTCCACAGTAGTTGTTGGTAAATCTTTACACCTCTCTCTAAGCAAACTTTCATAAGCATGCTGGGGTCTAAACATGGTAGCATTAAGAAACTTAGACCGTTTCCAGTATTCATCCGGAGGAGAACCGCAAAGCTTGAAAATTTTGTGCAATTGTTCAACCTGATTGAAGGGTAAAAATTATTGACTTCAACTGCCAAGTATATAACATTTCTGAGAATAGAAAATAGTGGATATTTCATTTTGAAAACTGTATTTTCCTCTATATGCATTTACAATATTACAGTTGAAGAAAGTATAAGCTAAAACACAGGTAAATGATACCAACGTGGTCAATATATAAAAATTTATTATTGGTGAATATTTAAATTTTTAATTTTTTTTATCAAGGGCCACTGACTATATTAATGTTAAAATTTCACCGAAATGCTGACGTAACATGACATGTTACTCCAATCATCTCAACCACTATGTCACGTTGAATCTATGTTAGCTAAACTTAAATGACATGATACGTTACTCCAATCAATTGACTCAATACATCATTCCAATTATTTGACTCAATACGTCACGTTGGATCCACATCAATTAAATCTAAGTGGCCACATTGAAAAATATCAAAATTTAATAATTTTTAGGGTTATTTATATTTTTTAACTTTTGATTCTTTTAATCATTTTTTTCCAATTTCAAAATATTATTTTAAATTTTTTATCAAAATATTCTTTTAATTATTTTCACTAACAATATTTCTAATTATTTTTTCATCAAAACATTTTTTTTTAATTAATTTAAGTAAAAATATTCTTCTAATTTAAATTTTATTTAGTTTTCTTAAATTCAAATAATAAAATTTCCCTAAAAATCAATTTATAACTCTAGAACATTGAAAAAAAAAAACACATTGAAAGAAACCAAAATTCAGTGATTTTTAGTATCATTTACAGGATAAAACACTTAGATACTATGTTTTAAAAAATAAAGGTGAAAATACATCTTACAATTTATAAAAGCAATCACTATGTATCATTTCTAATATTTAACTCCAGAATGCATAGAGCTTACAAAGTAGTCAAATAAAAAGATGTTAGATTTATTTCTTTATTTATAAAACTATAATTTGTAATAGCCAAAAATTATTTAAGAGCCTATACTATGTGCAAAGGACAAATAGATGATAAATAGGAAAAGATGCAGAGAAACTGCTGAAATAGTTGCCAAAATTCAGGTTTTTTTTTTTTTTTTAATTTGCTACTTTCTTTTATTGTCATTTCATATTTCATCTCCTATCATTGTATTTAATTTCTAAATACACAATGGAGACATATGCTTGATACTGCAGTACAATGACATGATTACCTCAGTTCTCCCCTTAAGGAGAGGCTTGCCAAGGAGAAGTTCTGCAAATACGCAGCCAATACTCCACAAGTCGACTGATACTCCATAACTTGTTGAACCCATCAAGAGTTCAGGAGGGCGGTACCATAAAGTCACAACACGACTGGTTAGTTGATTCTTGTTTTTTGAGTTGAGGATATTTGCCAATCCAAAATCTCCTATTTTTAGAATTCCGTCATTGTTGACAAAAATGTTGGACACCTTAATATCCCGATGCATTATACCTCGTAAATGGCAGTGCTCAATCCCACTCAGTAGCTGCTTCATGTAGCACTTGACCTGTACAGAAGGTCAGCCTAGACTTTTAGACTTCTTAGCAGAGAAGAGGAAAGTAAAAATGCAATGTCACAAACTCTATATAACTGGTAACAAAGCCAGATAATAATGATAAATGAGTATAATTTTTTTTTTTTGAACAATAACTATAACACATTTGAGTGAAAAAAAGGAAAAAGAAGAGAAAATTACACAAGCCCAAGGAATTAATACACTCACAGACCTGTGACTCGCTGAACTTGATGTCTGGAGAAGTTGAGAGTCCAGCAAGATCATGCTCCATGTATTCAAATACAAGGTAAATGCTACTTGACAATCGAGAAGTAATTATTCCCTCTAACTTTATAATGTTTGGATGGTCAAGCCTGCGGAGAATCAGTATTTCGCGTGCCATAAACCTAATGCTCTCTGGCTGAAAATTGTCAAAGCGCACCTTCTTTAGTGCCACCATCCTCCCAGTATCAACTTCACGTGCTCGGAATACACTGCTATATGTGCCTTGTCCAATCTAGATGCATAGCAGAGATTGCAAATAATATTAGTTGCCTATCAAAAGCTAGTAAAGAGATCCAAATATCCAGCCCTGCACAAAACAAATTTAGTTTCTCACTGGTGTAACCTCATGTCTTAAAAACAACCTTTTAATCGTCACATATGGGTTTCATGGCAATTACTCTAAGGAGAATCGATATTCCTGTCCTACAGAGCCTGAATCCTATTGTGTCTTGATAATATCATACACAGTAGACCTATACTTTGAGGCTTATTCCCAGAGCAGCATAAGGCAGCAATGTTGAACACTCGACCTAAGCAAAAAATTTACAACTCAACCAGCACAAATCACTTCGTCGCCCTCACAAACTTCAGAATGTCAAGAATCTAGAACCCCATAGATCTTGATGACATATCCAAATAGAAGAATCAATCCAACCAATAGTTTCATCTCTCACCACCTGAAGTCTGAAATGTGAAACGCAGCCTTTCTCCACCATCTCAGCTACCTTATCTGGACCAATTTATTGGAATGAAGATGGATAGATCATGTTAATCTTCTAGCAGAATTAGAACCTTTCAAGATACCCACCCACAAACTAATTTTGTCAAAATTTATGTGCCAGCTACATTCTAAATTAGATTAAGAATGCTCCACCATAGGATTTGTTCTATCTAATACTGAAAATAAGTTTAGCATCTATAAGAAATCAACAACACAAATACCTCATCTGAGACGAACATTTGTAAAATTAAAAACATATCAATCATCCCCATCAACATATATAAAGTCATTTGCATTTCAATTCCCAACCAGAATTTGATATAAATTAGTGAAATATAATAACAATGAAGCATTTTCCATCATCCTGTATTTAAATCAAATACAATAATAAACATTATTTAAAAAGATAGAAAAAGCAAAGAATCAAGAACTAATAATACCTTCTCTAATTTCTCAAAAGCATCAGCCCTTAGAGGCACCCAACCATGAATTGCTTCAGAGGCTGCAGAGCTGAGCCAACTAGGCCAACCGGCGGCGATCTGCTCAACCCCAACATGCCTGTGGGGGAATCCCAATTTCAGATTAATGGGTCCACTATTGCCGCTAGAACTCCTTTTCTTGAACTTTTTACATTGAAGATTGATATTTTGATCGTTATTCACCTTCTCGTTATTCTTATTATTTTTATTATCAAAATCACAACTACCATGTCTTCGTCTACTGCCATCTTTTTTATCCTTTTTGTGTTTCGGCTCAAAATGTAAAGACCCAGATGGGTATTTCGATGACGGCACCGAGGTATGTTCATGAACAGCCAGCTGATGTGGTGCTGCACATGCATAGTAGAAGTCTAAAGCAGGGGAG
The DNA here is from genome assembly GCA_948193065.1 of Aleurites moluccanus. NCBI lineage: Eukaryota > Viridiplantae > Streptophyta > Magnoliopsida > Malpighiales > Euphorbiaceae > Aleurites > Aleurites moluccanus. The sequence goes on from CANXYC010050073.1 coordinate 15,659, forward strand.
GCAGAGGCCACCGAGGAAGCCCGTTTGGAGCTAACGCAACCCATTAACCCGAATCTAGGACCCTACCCAGATTGGGAAAATGGGTATACTTTTGATTTATCACTAAAACATAATATCAAAATTTTGCGTTAGCCTCAAAAGAACAGAAGAAGATAAGGAGGAAACAAAAAGGAGGGAAAAAAAACAGAGATTCTTCTTTGATGTTTTTTGGGCAATGGGTTGTAAGTGTTTGTCGTTAGTTTGCTGCGAGATTTGCGCAGGATGTCTGATCAGATAAAGGGAGAGAGATGGGTCCAAAGGTTCCTGTTTTTTTGTAGAGGGAGAAGTTGTGTATCTACGGCTTTTTTCGTGCCTCTGTTTTCTTATTTTTGCAAAAAGCAGAGAGAGGTGAAATGCAACCGTTAGGGAGGTTCTGTTATTATTTCCCGTTAGTTGATTTAGTTACAGAAGGAGAGAGATAGGGTCCTACGGTGGTTGCACTAGCAGGCCAACCGCCAATGTGCTACCTATAAAAAACAGAGAGCTTTCATTAGAAATACAACTCCTTTAAACACATTTAAATGCAGTAGGTTAAATTTACATCTATTTTTATGAAAAACCCAAAATTATTATTATTTCTCCGTCTCTCTGCCTGCTTTTCAGGGAAAATTGAGAATGGCATTAAAGTTTTGTCTTTTCATTTTTCTATTTTTCCCTTAATCAAATTAACAGTTTAATAATACTTTTGTAGAGATTTGAATTCTCTTTTTTGCTTCATAATTATCAATATTTATGATTCATAAATAAATAACTTAAGGAAGACTTTTGAAATAAAAGGTGAAGAAAAGATAAATTTGATATTTTTCCTCATTTTTTTCCTTAAATTTTTATTCTTAATTCGTAAAAAACTACTAAGATTTAAACTCTTATATTCTTTACGTTCAATAATAAATATTTTAATTACAAAATATTCAATTAATAAGAAAATTTTTTATTTATTTATTTTAATTTTTATAATTTATTTATTATTTTAATCTCTCTCTATCTTCCTAATTTTCTCAGATTTTATTTCTTTTATTTAATTTTTATATTTTTCAATATATTTTTAATAAAAATATTATTATTAAGTTAAAATAAAATTTAATTTGGATTAAAAGGTGAAATAATTAAATTAAAACATATAAAAAAAATTAAAATATTAATTATGAGACAAAAAAAAAATATTAGATTAACTTGAACATCCTTTTAAACCCATTAGATTTTTGTTCTTAGTACATCAAAACAATTTTAAACAAGAATTATTAAGATTTTAGGTCTTGTTAGGAGTAAATTATATTATTAAACATTCTTAGATTTGAAAAGTTATGGAACGTCTTATCATGAAATATGAATAGAAGAAACAATGATGGAGACGATTCCCTTTCACTGTTCACAACTAGTTATGGGAATTTGCATAACATGACAATCTTGACAAAGTGACAAAGAATCTCAAACTTAGAAATCATAATCCTTTATTAAAAGCATAAAAAGAAGTCAAATAGTAAGCTAAACATGTAGGATTGATACCATTTCAACTGTAGCAGCTCCATTTTAAAGGCCAAAGTAAACTTGTTCCACCAGGAGCCAAAAAGAAGGATTCAAATAAAGCCAAATCAACTGCATAACTCTATCACCATCTCTGCATATGCACTTTCAGATCATATAGATGACAATCTTGATCTGAGCTATTATGGATTTGAACATAAATCATCAGAAGCAATCACACCATGATAATCATATAATGACTTGAAAATGAATAAAAAGAGCAAATTTCACCAGTCAAAGTACAAAAAGATCGCAATTTTTTACATTGACCCTGCCTCTAACTACTATTCGAGTCCTTCACAGCTTACATGAACAGTAAAATCAGGAGATAGCCTCGAAAAGCAGAAAATAAACAGAACTTGACTTGCATCCAAACATTGGTTGTTGTCATATCCACTCCAGTGTGAAAGATCATATACAATGTTACTTGTGAAATTTAATTTTACAGAACATGTAGTGAATACAACATTCTCTGTCAAATGGTTAATAACCTGTGCAGCAACTATTACCACTACATTTCATCCAAAAAGGTGAAAAATGAAGGGGTAAAAAAAGAGACGTTACCAATAAATTCCCATAACTTGCAAACAATTTCCTTTTTTCTTCATGCTTCTAAATTGTACCAATGTTAGTTGGCAGGAGTCGTTCTAACAGTTCACTAGCAGCTATCAGCAGAGAGCATTTATACAGCAATTTCCTCTTCTTTTAGACGCAGAAGCACTGGTCTTTGGTCATTGTTTTCAAATTCCATCCCTTTAAGCAAAGGATGCTTCTCAGCCACCACCTTCTGAGATTTCAGTTGTGAAACATTGTGGTTGGCTGTATTATGGCTGCTGTTTCTAGCTGCTGGAACATCATGGTTATGTTTTCCCTCATATGTAGTTATGACAACTTTGGGGTCTGCTGCAGCTCTCTCAACATGCTTACGGACATTGCATCCTGCACTAGTGCATTTGTAATAGCTCCTGTCCATGTAATCAGAGCATCAGAAATGTTCGTTACAGAAAGTAAGAAATATTTGCAATTGAAAGAGCAACAGTTAAAAGCAGAATATGAAACTATAATTGTTGGAAGCAGAATATGCAGAACACGATTATCTTGGAAAAGCATACCCAGCTTAGATCATAATTAGCATTCAAGGCAACAGATTCAGCACTTCTCTGAGTTAATAGCAATTGTGGAGCCTTAGCATATCATTGCCAGGATATAGTCACACCATGAAACAATATTGACATATCAGAATGATAATAACAAAAGCATAAGGGTGAATTACCCTCCAAGCATATCTTACTGACATATCTTACTGGGGTAATATACTATTCAAACTCTCAGGGAGGAGAGGCTTTCATACGGAGATCCAATACAAACTGAGTCAAGGAAAATTTTTCATTATAGGAAGATGAGATTATTTTGGAGGTTCTGGGTTTATTTTACTCATTGTACCGGAGCATAAAGCATAAACCCTAGAACTAGTATTGACAGCAACTTTCCAAGCATAAACCCTAGAACTAGTATTGACAGCAACTTTCCAAATTTTTATTCTGGTGCTTCAAAGAGCACAATAAAGATGGATTTGGTGCATTTACAATGTAGTTGCAACTATTATGAGGGGGGTTTGGATTTACTTAAAATGCCGTTTTGAAATGCCGTTTTGAAATTTAAAAAATGCTAAATGTTTTTTTGAGTATTTGGCTAATTAATTCAAAACTTCGTTTTGAAGCTTAAAAATAGAAAAAATTTAAGATAGACATGTCAGCTTTTTTTGAAACGGCGTTTTTAAAACTCTATTTTCAAAACGGGTTTTGTACCCAAACACCCCTTATGTCTGGAAACAATGCAAAAGAGAGGGGAGGAGGGGAGAAGGGAAGACATATAATGCACTAGTAACCTTGGATGGGGATTCCCTTTGACCACCTTCTGGCCATACTTGCGCCACCTGTAGCTATCATCTAATAGATCAACTTCACTTCTTGTTTGAACAATGATTTTTGGTTCTGTGACTGTTTTGTGTGGTAAAGCAACCTCAGATGTTCCAACATCCGTTTGTCTGCACTCCAGCGCAATAATCTTTCAGAAAATTAGGGGTAAAAGATCCAGTTAGTATTACATACCATAAAAAGTTTCTAACTTGCCTCCTTTTAGGATTTGGTTCATAATCATCCCCTTCTGCTGCTTTTGTTGCTCCATCACCTGCTTCCTCACTGTCACTTGATCCAAAGGTTTCTGTGGGATCTGCTTGAGTAGATTCCTGCTCCCTCCCATGCACTGAATGAGCATGTATTGTTTCACCCAACATGTTCATATTACCAGCTTGAGCTTGGGAACTAAGTTCGGGCTTTGACTGATTTATACTTCCATTTGGGTCACTACTATCTTTTGCACGCTTATTAGGTTGAGGTTTATCATGGTTGTGCAGGCCTTTATAGATGATCTCAGTTATTTGGCCATCACTAGAACGCTCAACCTTCTTTCTGACAGGACATTTCAGATGTGTACATTTGTAATAGCTCCGTGGATATTCACTGCCCTTAATTGGCTTCTGCCCATATTTGCGCCAGTTGTAGCCATCATCGCTTGGTTTATCAACAGCAAAAGAAGGTTGCTGTTTCCTATCAGAATGAGATATATCTGATGATTCTACTGTGGAACTCGGAGGTTCAGAGGTTGAGGGCAGCATCTGCTGCTGTGAAGCTTCACCAGGAGTAAAGGATGGATGGCGTGTCAACAACTCTGTGGAAGGTGCTACTGCAGCAGGTTGATATTGAGATTGCAAGTGCATATGAGATTGGGCAGCTAGTGCAGCTTGAGCCGTAACCTGTGCCAAGGCTTGCTGGTGGGACATTCCAAAGGGACTCTGCATGGATTATAGAAGAACAAACATATAACTACCTGATTCAAGCACCATAATACCACATGCTGCCATAAATTTAATTCCTTGCACGTATCCATTCAGTTTAACAGATGGCAAGACCATCTCCTTATCAGGTCTATGTATGATATTCAGAAAAAATTAAGCTAACTTTGCTAGAAATAAAATTTATGTTGCCAGGGAGGCAAGGAAGAAATACAAACCTCCAGAAAGGCATATTTGTCTCTAGGCATACTACTATCTTTGTTGTACTAGAACATCATTACTCTACTTACATTATTAAAGCAGGCTTGACAAAATAATATTTCATTGAATTGTTAGGCGAGATAAGCATTCCAAGGTTTTTATTCAAATTATCAGACTAAGAAATTCATTTTCAGCCAACTTGACCATATCACTAACACTTCCAACTCTTCATAATATTATGCTAAACCAAAGTTCCTTCATCTAAAAAACAAAACAATATAGAAAATCAGCCTCTCTAAATAATGAAGTCACAATGTCCAAAACAGCAGTCTGAATCTTCTGCCCCATTATGTGTCTCGTTTCTTGTTCCATACTCTTATTTATGCACCATATCACCAATGAAAAAAAATTAACTACTAAAACACTTTTAAAGATATGTGATGTGGCGTATAAAAAAAATAAGAGACAGGAGATCCGGACTGCCAAAACAGGCCCTAGGAAAAGATAAATTTGCTTGTTTGCAGACTATGCATGAAATGACTCATTTGTAGAACCCAAGAGATAATCAACTTAATTGACTTGAAATTCAGACATTGTGCAACAAGGAATTTCACAAAATGATAGTTTTATGATAAAAAATCTGACAAACTTTTCCTCCCAAAAAGCTTCCAAATTTGAGTTCCTCACTTCCTCTGGTTCCAAAAAAGACCTCATTTTCTATCAAAACCCAAACCATTATTACATCCAACAAGAAGCATCTAAATCATTCTCCTCGCTCTCGAACCCAATCAACTATTCCAATTGATAACAAGCTAACACTTTTCTTTTGTTTAAAAAAAAAAAATTAAAGCTTTCCTACTATCACTGCATAGCAAATACAACACAACCCATAAGCCGTCATAACCATTTGCAGAGTAAAACAATCAAAAACTAACCATCTAACTACAAAGAAACACCTACCAGTTGTTCAAAATTACCAAATACTATACCAAACAGCAAATATAAAGCAAACCCATAATTCTTCAGATCCAATTACATAACTACCTGAGGAGGAGAAAAGAACCCAGGCGAGCTTAGCAAACCAGAAGGGCTCAACCCAGGAGGAACAGTAAAAAATGGAGAAGGAGCCACCACCAAATTCAGAGGCCTACTCTGCTTAAACCCCAAATTACTATTATTCTCCACCCCATCTTGCTTCGAAGAAGTAGTAGTAGTAGTAGTATTGGCTAGAGAACTTTCAGGGAAAAAAGCCGGCCTGGTGATTGGAGAAGCCATGGCACCAGCAAGTAGCTGAGAGAAGGAACGACAATCGAAGTCAGGGTAATTGTCAGAGAAAAAAGAGGAGACAAGAGTCATGGGGCCAGGGCTAAGTCCACCAGTGAAAACGGTATCCATAGAAGGTCTTGGAGGCAGAGTTATTGTGGGGCGTGCTGGTGCTGGTGCTGCTATTGCTGTTTTTGAAACAGAGGATTCATGTTTCTTTGCCATTGGAGATAAACTAAATAAAAAAGAATCGAATCCTCTGTTCTCTTCAGTTTTGTTTTGTTTTGGGTGTGAAAAAGTTTCTATCTTTAGGCTGTTTTACATGAAATCTTTTCTTGTTGTTGCAGGGTATGGCGCTGCTTCTTCTTCTTCTTCTTCTTCTTCTTCTCGGGGGATAACCACAAATCTGTGTTTGTTGTCCGAGTAGAGAAAGTTTATATTTCTCTTCTCTAGTTTTTGCGGTAATTTTTTACAGTCTTGAAATTCAGTGGAAAGTCCACAGAGTAGAAATGGACATCGACAACGTTTTTCGCTAAAAAAATAAAACATTCATATGAATTTTTAAATTAAAAGCTCCTTTATTTATTTTTAAATATAATCTAACTATTATTAGTTTATTTTAATGGTGATTTTTTTAAAGAATAAAACATCTTATCGTATACACTTTATCATTAAACTATTAATTTAAGTAATTTTTTAATTTAATATCAATTTTAGATCATGAAAATATTTTATATTTTTTAATTTAATATTATTTTAGATCATGAAAATATTTTTTATATATAAAATAAATAGAAGTATCATTTAGTTAATTCATATGTTTATTATGGTTAATTAGAGTTTTTTATGTACTAGAAAGATGCTGGTAACTCATCAATGACTCCAAAACTAACTTGATATTAGCTTGTTGTCAAAATCGAATCGAATTGATTAGTTGAATTAGAAAAATTGAGAATTGAATTCAGATCAGTTCGATCAATTTCTAAAAAATCGTTTTTAAAAAACAGTTAAAAAATTGGTGAATTAATCAATAAATTAATGAATCGGTCAAATTAAATTGATTTTTTTTGTTTGAATGGATCAGATTTTTTTAAAAAATTTTTTATTTTTGATAAAAAATAATAAATTTCAAATTATATTTATTTTCATCATATATATAATAAATATCAATTTATATATATATATTATTTTTTTTCGATTTAACCAATTTGACCTTGATCGAATTTCTAACCCTTTACCTTCACCCAATTTTTTAACTGGTTCGATTCTAAAAATATTAGATATTAGTATTGTGAATTAAATGTATAAAAAAAAATAATACTTTATCTTAGTCGTAAAGAAAAAATATTTTAGCACTTGTAAATTGAATTTAATGATTATACATAATTGATACGAATAAAAAATCTCAATATATATATATATATATTAAGTTTAAATTTGATATTAAGTATAATTTATTTACAAATCCCATTACCCTCCAATCGAACCATAAAAACTCATCCAAACAAACAAAAATAAGATAAAAACGAAGGTACCTAAAAGAAAGTCAGCACAAATGATTTTACAAAATGAATCTTTTTATTTTTTATTGTTAAAATTATTTATTTTTATTAACAAATATAATATATGTCAAGCTGTAAACTTATTACCTTAATATAGAATATGGAGAAAATGTACTAATTAATTAAATAAATTGATATTTGTTAAAGAAAATAAATAAATAATAAATTGATATAAACAATGAAATTGAATTGACAGTGAAATTAACAAATGGGCCAAAAAAGAAGCTTCTTTTATTCGAGGCAGACCATAAAATTTTATTTAAGGATTTTTTTTTAATAATTTTTATTTCGAATGATAACAATTAATTATATTTTTCATAAATTATATTTTTAATTAATTATTATTTTATATTTATAGGATGAGTATTAATTAAATAATTTTAATATTTAAAATTATTATAAAAATTTAATTTTAAGGAGACAAATTAAAAATTTAGGATGATTAATTCAAAATTATACTAATTATATAAAAGTAATGTACAGTAAAATCTCTATAAATTAATATTTAATAAATTAATAATTTTTATTATATAATAATTTTTTTATCTCGTTTTAAGTTAATAAATTAAATTAATATTTAATTAAATAATATTTTTAATTATATTAAGTAGTTTGAAGTTGAAGCTATTGCGTGCCCTCTTATTACACCAGTGTCTTTTGCAATTGACTCCATTTCCCTCCACGACCGGCACTTCGGCCCTTCAACCACTTTACCTGTACACTCCACGCAAGTTGGCAAGTGGCAAATATTATTAATATTTATAATCTTATAATTATAATTATAATTAGAAAATAAGTAATATTTTGTTTTGTTATTTTTATAGCATGTTTAACTTTCTAATAATAAAAATAGAAAATATCAAATTCAGGACATGCCTAGTAGTAATAATTGTTTAATTGTAAATTTTGAATATAATAATAAATATGGATGAAATTAGAAAATTTCTTTAAATTTAGTGCTATAAATTATATATAATTTTTTTAAGGAACTAATTAAAAATTTAAATATAATTTTAATATTATTAATTATATATATATATTTTAAAGGGATTAATTAAAATATATATATATATATATATATATATATATATATATATATATATATATATATATATATAGATAGTGTGTGAAGTCAAATATAGATAGAAACTCAAAGAAAGTAAT
>CANXYC010050117.1:0-10941 GCA_948193065.1 Aleurites moluccanus
GGAATACTAGAATATTCAGATGTATAAGTATTATCCTTTGGATACTCTTGTTCCTTTTTGATGAGAGATGTTTTCTTTAGATCATTAAGGAACAGGAGAAAGATATGGAATGATATAGTAAAGAAATGATTTATGCTTGAATGGATTATGATATGTTATGGCATGATATATGTATATATGTGATATAATTGTATGTAAGATTCAGAATCTGTGAGTTCTACGAGTTTATGGTGGCCTTAAGCCTACCCTTGCCCTAGGACCGTCGCACCACTGGAGTTGGGGTGTGACAGCTACCTTTTCAGGTTTTCTACTCGTTAAGTTGCTCTAATTTTTTCCTAAGCCGCCTTATCAGGTTTTCAACTGAGCGAGCAAGAATCAATTAATTTTGAAATAAAAAATGATGATTTTATTATGATTTGAGCTGCACAAAAAATAGGCTGCTTACGTATCTCCATAACACTTTTATATTTTAATTTTTTATTGGGAGAATCAGGTCCTCGTAGTTCTGTTTACAGAACTCACTAACATTATACAAAATATATCTTTCATTGATCCAGATTACATGGGTTTGAAAATTCATTCCCATTCATATCCATGAGTATCCACAAGACAAAATCTTCTTAAGCATGTAAGGACCAGCCCAGTTAAGTTGAAACTTTCCTTTTGGATCGTGAATCGGAGCTATGATTTCTTTCAATACCAAGTTTCCTTCCTCTAATCCTCTGTCATTCACTCTTTTATTGAAATGTTTAGCTAACCTTTGTTGATAACCTTAAATCTAATACAAGACATTCATCCTCATATTCTTTATGGTGTTCAGCTGATCATGGTACCCTTTGATCCATTCTGCTTTGTCCAGTTGGCTTTGGCATATGACTCTGGCAGATCAGATTGCATTTCAATTTGAAGGACTGCTTACATATCATAGACTAAAGAATAGGGCATTGCCCTAGTTAAGGTGCTAATAGAGCTATGGTATCCCCACAATGCTTATGAAAGATGCTCATGTCAATCCCTATGATTGATAATCATTTTCTGCAATATAGTCTTGAGAGTTTTGTTTACTACTTGAATTGTCCTATTTGTTTGAGGATGGTAAAACAAAGACCTGTGATGTTGAATCTTCTCTCTTTTAAATAGATTAACTACTTCTTTCTAGAAATGCGAGCCATTATTTGATATGATCTCAAAACATAACTCATATTGATAGATTATATTGGTCTGAATAAAATGTGCCACCCAATATTCAACACCTGATAGGAGGCTGTTTCCACCCACTTTGTTAAGTAGTCAATGGCCACCAAGATATATTCAGGCCTATTTGAAGATTTTGGATTTATACAACCAATGACATATGTACCCTAAGTTACAAACGGCCATGGAGTTTCCGTTGGCTGTAGCGGAATAGGAGGTCTCTTTTAAAACTTGGCAAAAATCTGACACTTGTGTCATCTTTGTACATATTTAGCAATCTTCATTCATGGTTAGACAAAAGTATCTCAGATTCATGATCTTCCTTGTCAAAACAAAACCATTCATATGTGGTCCATGCTCTCCTCTGTGAACCTATTCTATGATCTGCTGAGCGTCATCTTCTGTCACACATTTGAGGTGAATATTATTTTATGCCCTTTTGTACAGTACATTACCATTTAGGATGAAGTTATTAGCTAGCTACCTTATTGTCCTATGGTCTGATTTTGATGCCCCTTTTGGATATTTATCATTTTTTATGAAATTGAATATGTCCTAGAACAAATGTTTACCATCAAAATCTAATCTGTATGCAAGTTGTATCATACCTCGGCTGAAGTCATACTTCAATGACCACTGGTCTGACAATCTCTGTAGCCATCATATCTATCATGTAGGCTAAAGTTGCCAAGACATCGACAAACTGATTCTTAGCTCGAGGCAAATAGTGGAAAGATAATTTATGAAAGTTTTCAGTGAGATCATTTACTCGTTGAAAGTAAGGAACTAAGCGTTCTTCTCTTATTTCCCACTTACCAAGAGTTTGGGAGATAATAAGATTAGAATCCTAATATACTTCTAGGTAATCGATTCTCATATTGATAGCACATTCTAACTCGCATATGCATACCTCATATTCAGCTTCATTATTGGTTACTTCAAAGGCAAGTTTAACAGCCATGGGTAATTGATCCCTATATGGTGTTACCAATACCATGCCAGCTCCAAAACCTTTGCTATTTGTTGCACCATCAAAATATATATTCCAGACTTATGGTTCTATTTCCATGATATCCTCATCTGGGAATTCAGGTTCAAAAGAATCATTATTCTCCACAATAGCTTCAGCTAACTGGTCAACTATGATGCTTCCCTTGATTGTTTTTCTTGGGATATACTTCATATCAAATGCAATGAGAATTGCCAACCATCATGCCATTTTGCTGTCAAGAACGGGCCTCTCCATAAGGAATTTCAAAGGGCTCTTATTAGTGATAACATGCATGGTTTATGAACCCAAATAATGTTGCAATTTATGACACACCCAAACTAATGCCAGACATTGTTTTTCAATCTAGTTGTATTTGATTTCATGTACAAGCATGCGCTTACTTAAGTAGTAAATGGAATTTTCTTTATAGGAATCAATTGCATTTTGAGCAAGCATTGCACCATGGCTTCTTGAGTTACAGACAGATATAAGAGCAAAGGTTTGTCTAGCCTCAGAGGCTGCAAGATGGGGGAATTCAATAGATATTCTTTAATCTTCATGAAGGCTTGTTGTCACTCATCATTCCACTACGTAGGAGCTCTCTTTCTTAAAAGCTTAAAGGTCAAACCATATGTGTTAGCCAGCTGAGTAATAAATCGATAGATGTACTACAGATGCCCTAGGAAACCCCTAATTTCCTTTTCTATTTTTAGAGCTGGCATTTCCAAAATTGACTTAGATTTAGTTGGGTCAACTTCTATCCCTTTCTTACTAACCATGTATCCCAGGAACACCCCGGAAGATGCACTAAAAAGACACTTGGCAGGATTCAGCTTCAGATTATACTGTCTAAGTCTGAGAAAAAAATCTTCTTAATGCATTTAGGTGTCCTTCCACTATTTCTGACTTTATCACAATGTCATCCACATAGACCTCTACCTCTTTATGAATCATGTCATGGAAAATTGTAGTTGCCATCCTTTGATAGGTTGCCCCGACATTTTTTAAACCAAATGGCATGACTCTATAGCAGTAGATGCCCCACTCTATGATGAAAGTTGCCTTTTCCTTATCAAAGGGATTAACCTAAATTTGATTGTAGCCCTCATATAAGTTAGTCAAAGAGACTACCTCGGAACCTATCATGCGGTCTACTAATAGGTTGATGTAAGGTAAAGAAAAGTCATCATTTAGGCAAGCCTTGTTCAAATCCCTATAATTGACATACATCCTCACCTTTCCATCTTTCTTTGGTACTGAGACTATATTTGCTAGCCATAAAAGGTAGGTAATTAGCTCAATAAACTTGTTCTTTTGCAGCTTAGCCACTTCTTCCTTATTTTTCAGTGACCATTATGCCTTTAACTTTATCAACTTCTGCTTAACAGGCTTCATATGCTCAAAAATTGAAATCTTATAGACTGTAATACTCGGATCAATTCCAGTCATATCCTTAGATTCCTATGCAAAATAGTCCTTGAATTCCAAAATTTCTTGGTACAAAGAATCCTTATCATAGTATGAAGATGCAATGTATGTGAGTTTTGGATTATCTTCTGTGCCAAAATTAATTTATTTTGTATTTTTATTTTTTATGTCATTTTCTTTTAATATCTCAATTTGATTAGAATCATGAAAAGAAAAGTCTGACAAAGGAATATAAGAGGAAAAGGCAAAAGTTTTATTATAAGAAAAGGTCCCATCATCATGGGTTACATCAAAATTAAAAGAAAGGCCTTTTACAGACTCATAACAAGAAAAGGAAGACTCAAACTCAAACTCAAATGACTCGAACTCAGATGACTCAGACTTAGGTTCAAACTCAGACTCCAGCTCGGTTTTATCAAGGTAGGCTATCTTCTCATAGTACCAATAAAGAGTGGTTTGAATAAGTTTTATAGGGTATATTTCTACTCCACCTTCAATCATGGAAACTTACTCAAAGAGAGTGAATTGTATATTTTCTTCTGAATCCTCCTCCAGCATGTAAATTGTTTTGGATTCTTCTAGATTAAGCTTGACATCAAAGAAAATTTCAAATCCTTAGGTCAGTTTCTTGGTCAAAGGATAGTACCAAGGTTCAAGAAAACCACAATAAGGAAAATCTTCTCTCTCTTTCACAAAATATCCATTTAGAGTTTTAAAGTAAGGACGCATTTGCCAATCAAAAGATTCACCTTTCTTCTTAGCCTTAGCCCTTAGCTTAGCCCTCATTTGAATTTCCTCTTCATCCACATCTGTAGTCTCATAGCTAAGCCCAAATGGTAGATTGGCCATAGGGTAGTCATTGAATGACATTATCCCTTGTTGATTCTTCCCCAAACCTAAGCCAAGAAAATAGTTTTTTTTTTTAAATATTTTCCATAACTACATTTTCATAAGTGTCAAAATCAAAAGGAACCATTTGCTTACCTCCATCACCTTCAATGAATTGGATAGTGTAAAAAAAAAACCTGACAGTGGGATCTTAGTAAGTTCAAGCTTAATTTCCAAGATGGGCACTAAATTAAGGCCCTCACTTTTCCCATGCATATCCTTTTTTATTGTGACTACAGAAGTTCCATAGGGAAATTTGATCTTTTGGTGAAGGGAAGAGGGTATAGCTTTGAACTTGTGAATCCATGGCCTTTTAAGGAGGAGGTTAAAGCAAGCCGGGACATCAATAACTTAGAAAGGTATAGGTGCAGTTAATGGTCCAACCATCACATCAAGGGTAGCTACTATAAGGACCTCCCTTTTAGTATTGTCATATGCCCTCACAATCTGATTGAGGGTGTAAAATCTGCAGTTTTCAAGCACAAATAACTAGCCACTTTCAATGGGTACACATTCAAATATGACTCATTATCCACTAGTACCATTGGAATTGTCTTCCCTCGAGCATTGACAGCTATGTAAAGGGCTTGGTTATGGCTAGATTCTCCATTAGGTAAATCATTGTTGTTGAAGGTGATAGATGCAACCTCGGTCGAGTTTTTTTAAAGAAGCAACTAAGGTTTCAAGTGAGACATCAATGAGAGCCTGACATTGGTTCAAAGCCTTACAAAGAGCTTGGCGATGAGGATAGGATGATTGGATTAGGCTCCAAAAAGAAATATTTTCCTGGGTCTTTTTAATTGCTTTAGAACATCATCTTCCCCTGGCTCATTATTGCCTTTCAAATTTTCAGCAGGTGGAGGAATATGTTGGATTAGATGGGTGTCATGAGTTGGTTGTCCAGGTGATTGATAGAATCTTCCACTTCGAGTGATGGTATTAAGTTCATCCACAATGTCATTAAGATCCAATACACTGTAATAACTTTCATTTGGATTGCTTGCCATTAAGATCACATTCTAACTAAGTAGATTGGATGCAATTAATCTGGACTTGATGGTTTGGAAGTGGATTGCTTGTGATCTTGGGCCTGGGCCCTGGAGGTAGAATATCTCTACTATCAACCAGATCTTGGATCTTATGCCACAAGTTCTTGCACATGTCAGTTTTGTGCCTTGGACCTTGATGGTATTCACAATACTCATTCATGTTCCAGCTCTTGGATAAAGGGTTTGGTGGGGTTCTAGGCTCTAAGGGTGTAATCAACTTTGATTCTAAGGCCTTTATAAAACCCATTCCCAAAGGTATGCCCAAATCAATAAAGCATCTCCTTTCAAGCTTCATGGAAGAATGATTGGACAAAGCAGCTACTTCTTATAATAACCCTAATTGAAAATTTAAAACGATTAAAGGTAATTACAAGAAACGAGCATTGGTAGTCGATTTTTTTTTCATAAATTTTAGAAGGTGCATTACTTAGAATTAATTATAGTTAACCTAATTTGGGTAGATTAGTAGCATGGAAAAAATAATTAGAGGATTAAATGAAATTAGAAAGAGTGTTAATTAATTAAATCAATTAAAATACTTAAAAGAAAAACTTAGAAAACCTAGGTTTGAACATCCTTCGGTATTTGATTTTTAATAAAATCTAAAGCAGTCTTTTGTCCAATTTTTTCTTCACATAACTAAAATTTGATGAATAATGGATGAGTTAAAAATAGAATTGAATGAAATTAATAAAATTTAAATGCTTAAATAGAGAAGTAAAAGTGATAAAAGAATAAGAAGAGGAAAATGACAATTTTATAAAATTTGAGAAATTGGTCCAAATTTGACCAATAATTAAAATAATTAAAAATAAATAAATAATAATAAAATGGGCTAGGTGGATGGCCAAGTGGAGAAATCTTCATCAAATTAATTTGTTTTATTTCATCCAAAATAATAAAGATACAATCAAGGCTAAATTACTTTTCTTTTCAATTTTTGTTCAAATTTTCTATTCCTAAATTCTAATTGATTATTAATTATTATAAATAAAAAATTAGATAAAATTATCACCATTTTCTTCTTTTTCTTCCCTTGGCTGAAAATTTACACCATAAAAGTCTCCAAAATTTTGCTTCACCTCACTCACTCAAACCATTCTCCATCTTCATCAATTTTCATACCTTTATCTTCAAAGCTCATTTTCTTCATCAAATTTGTAGATAGTTAAAAGAAATTCTTCAAAGGGTTTCAAGAGAAAAAATCTTTAACTAGTTATATAATGTGATTTAATGAGTTTTAATATTAATTTAGAGGTTTAATTAGTGAAAGAAAGTAGGATTAGAAGTAAATTTTTGGAAATTCAGAATTTCCTATAACTTGACAGAATATCGAGGCTGAGTTTTTGTACCCTTAAAATTAGAATTTGAAGATTCTTAAAACATGAAAATTGTAGCTCTACATGTCTAGATTAATTTTATTTAGGAAGTTTTATCCAATTATTACTGTGTTGAGAGATATAGACTACTAACTATGGATGACTCGGATTAGGGTTTGTGATGAGAGACCCTAATGAGTTTTGTAATTTTGAAGATATTAAGTTTTGATTCAGGGGAAACTTAAAACATAAAAAAATATTTCTCTATGTCTACAATTTCATGAAAACAAAACTATATTTGAATATCTAAATAATGAGTTACAAGTAAAATAGTAGAGGTTGCTCACATAAGAATTGTAGGGTAGATTGCAGGACTGAATTTGAAATTCCACTATAAATTGTATTGAGTATAGAAAAATGTGATTTTTGGATATATTAAAGCTTGAGATTTCTAGTTTAATTAGAAAAAATAATTAGAGCAATTGGATAAGTGCAGAGGGAGATATGACTGAGAAAACTAAGGCTACCAGTAGGATCAAAGTTGAAATTATCCCTAAGAATTGAGAATTTTAGTGAAATTGATTAATTAGAGTTTTAATTAATGTAAGTTCTTATCAAATTGATATTAAATTATATTTAATTATATGTTTAGCATCTAAAGTGGATGACAAAGAGATTGATGATCACCTCTTTTATCTTTGTTGACTAGAGAAGGAAGATTGATTTTGGATTTTTGCTTTTATAGGTGAGTAATAGACATACTATTTTGCTTGGCATTGCTTTCAAATTAAATTATTAAAATTGCCATGAAATTTCATTGTTGGCCAAAAATACCAATTGAATGATCCATGATTAATTTCATGCCCTTCATAATCCCAAATGATTCCTTTTAAATGAATTTACATGATTGGTCTAATGTTTCATATATTGAACCCTTGGAAGTGCTTAAGTTATTTTTGATACCTAATGATTAAGCACTATATGTATAGCATTAATAAAATGACAGAAGTTTTAATGACATTGTGTACAGTGATTTAATGATCCTAGTTAGGAGGGGGTTAAGGTCCTAGCCATACGGTCTGATCAACCATTTGAGTAAATAGCATGCTACCGGATTGTAGCCTCTGCTTAAATGATCAATAATGATTCTGTCATTTTATGATATGCTATGAATTCTTAATGCCAATGTGGAACCGAACCCATATGTTAAATTACTTCAATTTTATGAATCTTTAACTGATTAATTATCCCATTATTATTGTACATTTTATGCTATCATTATCCTCTTTGTGAGCAACTCCCTCACCTAGCCTCCAAGTAAGATAATATATGTATTACTCACTGAGATTAAATTTTCACCTCTCGTGGTTTAATGTTTTCAGGTCCGTAGTAGATAGTAGTATATGTTTCCAGCCCATCTCTTCCATCCAGTTTGGAACCGACAGTATCTATGTAACTGCCTCTGCTATGAAGAATGTATTTTTTTTTTTTTTTTGTTAATCTATAGTTGCTTCATGATTATGACGGTAATGTAGGATATGTACAACTACTGTTTTATGACTCAGTTAATATTAGTATGAAGTATCTGAACCTTAATTAAATTGATGTATAATTAATTGATACTATTATGGTAATTGAAGTAGGGAATTATAATATGAAAAATGAAAGTTGAGGGTATAAGGTGAAATTTTAGAAGTGCTGGTTTCCTTGTAGGTTGTGTAAATTTATATAAATTAAATAAGCCGATAACTTGGGATGTTATAATTACAAAGGAAACTCTGGCGAATTTTTTTTTTATAAAAATTGCATAAAAAATTTATAGGTCAATAATTTATAAGTTATGATGGTTTTTACGGGAATCGATAGCCTTAAGCTAACCATTTCCCTAAGATCTTCATAGCCCGAAGTGGGGATGTGACACTTCCCCATCCTTCTAATTGGTGGAATTGTTTGAATTGGAAAAGTAGTTGGAGTTCTTCCTATACCTTTAGGAATTTGAAGTTTCATCTTTAAGCTACCCACTTTGGATTAAATCCTCAATCTTATAAGTTGTTGCAATGAGAGCTTTGAAATCTAGGAGGTATTGAGTTTGGAGATGGGTTTGATACACTAGGAGGAGGTTCTTAACAATAATATCAATCTGCTCATGTTCGATAGGTCTATTCATCATTTGAGCAGCTTTTGCCCTCTATCTAGTCAGAAAAGTGGAGAAAGACTCCCTTTACTGCTGCTTTGTGGTCTTTAAATCCCTCCTAGTTATATCAACCTCAATGTTATAGTGATATTACTTAACAAATGCATTACAAATGTCATCTTATGATTTCTTGAAGTTGGTGTCCAAGTCAACAAACTATCTCATAGCAGTTCCAGTGAGGGATTGTTGGAACAATTAAGCAAGAAGCTCATTGTCCACTCCAAGAGGATTCATTGCCCCCATATACATCTTAAGGTGAGTCTTGGGGCAGGAGGTTCCATCAAACTTGTCCATACTAGGCATTTTAAACTTTGGTGGGACCCTAGTATTAGGAAAGAGTACCCTAGCATTAGGGAAGAGTGTAAGGGATTCAATGTCAATAAAGTCCTCATGCTTATTGATATTCTTAAGGACTTTCTCCATAGCTTCAAACTTTTCCATGAGCTTTTTATTTCCAGACACGGCATGATCATATTGGAAAAGGGGATTACTGGCAAGGTTTATGGTTGAGGAGGATCCATTGTTTGTCAGATCAATAATAGGAGGATTTGAAGTAGAAGCATGGGTTTTTGAGTTGGATGGATTAGTGACTGGGTATGAGTCTAGCATTGCTTTCACTTCTTAGATAATGGATTGATGTTGTTAGTTCATGTTTTCAATAAGATGGAGGTACATTTCAGTGAGGCAATTTTGTTGGGCTTCTAAGACTATTTGGAAAGCATCGTCTTGCCTTTTAAGGAGGGTGATCAGGAGTGTGTTCATAGTTTTAAGCTTAGTTCCAGTTCTTTGAGTTAGGTCAGTCATTGATACCTTCAAAAGTTAAGAACCATGGGTTAGGCCTAGTTTAACTAAGGTTTAAATGGGCTTCCTAATCTAAGATAGTATGGTCATCCAAAAAAAAGTTTTTTTTGGGTGTAAATGGGCTTTGACTTAAAAATTGTTGGTCCAATATTATAGTTGTATGACCATGGCACGAATGCATAAACATGGTACGAGAAAAAGGTTTCATGGTAACAAGTCAACAATATTTGTTATGGTACATGAGCCCTAAGGTCCAAGATCTAAGTTCATTATATGAGAGCTAACTGGATTGGATAAAAGGGTACCCGTCACATTAGAGCAGTGATAAACCTAACCACATGTGAAACAAAGAGTTTCACGTGAGTCCAATCATACGTACTACCCATTAAACTTCAAAAAGGTTAAAGATTCATCACAAGGTGGATGTTTTTGCTAACTCCCAATATACTTTAAAAGAGTTGGTAGGTCAATACTACTCGTTATCTGAAAGGTTTTGATTTGTATCTGGTTATGCAAGTGATGCATGAAAATCAACTATTAAATAAAAAGCCACATAAAAGTTACCTTTTTAAAAAAGTATTATTTTGAACCAAATAAGGGTCCTCTTAATTTTTAGAATAAAGTTTGTCCCCAGTGGAGTCGCTAACTATGAGGCCTTGCCAGAGTACCGGTTCAATCTGCTCAAGGAATCAAAATGCTCATTTGGGTGATTTTCTATGCAATGAAAATAGCTTTTGCCTTACATTTGCAAATTATTTCTTTAACTTTATTTTTTAAATTATTGTAGAGTCACTGTCACACCCCAACTCCAATGGTGCGACAGTCATAGGGTAAGGGTAGGTTTAAGGCCACCATAAACCCGTAGAACCTTCATATCCTGGATCTTATGCACAATTCATAATTACATCATATATGATTATCATTAATATATTCATTTCATAGATTTAAGTAAGAACCATTCATACATATATATGTTTATCATTAAAGAATTTCCTCTTGTTCCTTACCGATCAAAAGATACTTCCCACATCACTAAGGAACAAGGGTAACCCATTTATAATAATTTAGTCATCAAAA
>CANXYC010050134.1:0-31486 GCA_948193065.1 Aleurites moluccanus
CTGAAATCTCACCAAAGAAATCTATCTCTTGCCGCCTTTTGTAGTCTGCTCTGGTACTATACACATGAACAAAATCTGCAGGTTCAGCCACCACCATGAACTGGCCATCTGATGAAAAGCGAATAGATCGGACAGCACCCAAGTTACCCTTTAGAATTGCAATGGATGAAGATAAGTTTCTTATATCCCACAGACGGCAAGTTTTATCTTGATTACCGGTGGCAAAAACATGTCCATCTGGATGCCACGCAGATGCAAAAGAGTAGTCTAGATGACCTTTGACCTGGGCTATGGTCTGCAAGACCATTAAACAAGATTAGTAGCGTGAATATCAATCTCACTTCAAACCCCAACATTTTGTTATGTATAATAATTATATTGTATCTACATAGGGAAGCCACATAAAACTGTGATTCAACAATGATATACATCATTTTATGCATTTAAACTTGTACATTCCTAATCCTGATGATTCAAAGAAAATTTTTTTTTTTTTATTTCCTCATCGTATAGAAAGAAATTATATTGAGCTCTTTTTTTTTCCCTGGTTTAATAGTTACTTTCACTTTTTAAAGCCCACTGGATCTCCAAAGAGTTTTGTCTCATTGTACACAAGGAAACCATATCAAGCATTTCTTTTTTGGGTGTGGGAAGAGTCGTTTTCTCGCTTGGTATCTGAACATGTCATTTCTCTTTTTTGAGTCCAAGTGAGTGAAATAGGACTTTCTCCATTCTATTCCAAGAATATAGTTTATGGTGTTATATCATTATTTTGTTCTTCTGGTTGGTTAAGAAGTCATGGATTTGAGTGCCTCAGAGCATTATGTCATTACTTTACAGAAAGAAACTTGAGTTTATTAGTTATCAATGTATCAGACCAGATATGGAGATTTTGACAGCACTTAAAATCCAACTTTTAATTTGCAAATAATACTGTCTAATTGATAATTTTCTAATAATAATTCAGGTTTTTCAGAATTTTTAGCATTAAAGATTAACTCCCCAGAACAGTTTAGTCAGATTCATTTAGGTTGTGAGAGTTTTCTCTGTTTTTCTCCAGGTATATGTTCCAAGATTGACCTTTATCTCAGGATTCCTACACGGGGCAATTCAAGTGCTATATCCTTCTGGAATGTTGTGGTCAATAGGTTCAATAAACGGCGAGATGGTTTGAAAAGGGACTTCTTTCTAAATATTTTCCTCACAAGACAGTGTAACCATGATTCAATATAGTCTTTCATTTCTTTAACTTGTACTTTCCTTCATTTGTTAAGGATCCATTTTGGGGTAGCTAGAGAATTATACAAAATTTCTTTGGTAAGGTAGAGGAAAGAAGTGATGTCTTGCAAAATGAGAAAGGTGTAGTTAACCTTAGTGTTGGAAGTCTGGTGCTAAAAACATTGCTCTAATACTAAAATGTCTATGGGGATTTTCCATTCAAACAAGGCCCTATGGCACAAAGAGATTAGAAGTACAGCCTTAAAGACCAAAATCAGTGTATAACCCTATAGGCCCTAGGAAAAGCATTTCTTAAGATACATATATCTTTTGTTCTATTAGTTCATTATAATATTCGTGACAGCTCCTGAAATCGCTTTCATGAAGATTTATGAGGAGATTTTCCTTTTCCATTATTTTTCCTCATCTTAATTTCTTTCCAATTTTAGCAGGGCCCAAGTGGAATTTCTATGTTTTCAGAGGGGGAAAAGATTAGATGATTACCTTATAAGCCAATTAAGATAGCATAAAGGCTTCATGATAATTAAGTAATAGAATCATACGAAATACTTTAGGAAGCTCTACATATATTATAATAAAACACCATGTCAACTATGTAAGAGCAGAATGGTGTAATGAAAACTTAAGATTTAGGAGAGAGGCAAAGAACATTTTGTTTGATTTTTGGCTGGTATCAACATTGCCAGTGCAGATACAGAATTTCTTTTTAGAATTCCAGATTGAAATTGAAATGTCAAGTATGAAGATAGGAAAATTAGAAAAAACAAATAGATCACAGAGCGACATTGTAGGTCATTCAATTCTAATAACATGACCTTGTTACTTCCGATTTCACAGCCATAGCATTACAAAACAAGATCTTATTAAACTAAAGCTATTAATACAGTAGAATATATAAAATATTTTTTACTTTAATTTGGATGGCCAGAATTAAGATTTTGCCTTTGCTCCTTCAAAAATTGCTATGGACACAAGCTAAAATTTTGATACCTTTGAGGAACCCAGAAATTCTGTCCTTGTCCATCAGCACCCATTTCTAGTTTACTTTGTTTATGTTATTCTCATTGTTTTCCTATGGCTAATTTCATATCAAAGGCTAAATTCCCTCTGAGGTAAAGGCATGTTTTTTGGTGAACATTACTATGACAAAATCAGTATTAATGCTTTGTTGCATACCTTTTGAATTGCTACAAACCTCTTGTAATATTTTGTGGGCAATGGGTTTTTTCATGCAAGGAAGAGAGTTAAGATTCTTTAGATTGTGCGGTTTTCACTGCTGTTGAGTTTAAAGATGAAACATAATGCGAGGATTTCTAAAAGCATCATTTGTAATTGTCATGAAGCCTATTCAAGAATAAGATTTTATTTAGGCTTCATTACATATGGTGTCTACTTAAGTTTGCTTAAAGGAACCTACTGGTACTGCATCAAGATTAAAGATATCTTTTGTCCTTTTTTTTCCCTTTCTACAAGGAGGATATCTTATTGTTCGTTTTTCAGTTCATATTATTCCCTCTTAACATAAATTCTTTTCAGTAATCTTTTTCTTAAAAAAAGAAAAATAAGAATTTCTTTCAACTTTTCAGACAATATGTGCACAGAAGATGACATGGAATAAAAAAAGAAAATTGCAATTGCTCCCAACTAGACATTATCTACAAGGACCATATAATTCCAATTTGCTGACAGAATATATATGTGGTCGTTCTATATGAATTCCTTATAATATATCTAACGCAGTTTGTCTGCCTTGTCAACAAAATAAGTCCGTATGCAAGGGAAACAGAAAGAGAAGCAGAATTCCAATTTGAAAGCAGCTATAATAATAAGAATAATAATAATAATAATAAATCAAGAAGCTACTTATACCTTTCCATTCTGCACATCAACCAGCAATCCATCTTGGTGATCTCCAACAACAGCTATTAGACTACGGTCAGGGCTCAATGATGTATGCTGCAGCAACATAAACTAGTTTAGTCATGAAGCTGAAAGTCAAAAAAAATGACAGCAGCATTGCAGTTCCTCAGTAGATGGACAGTTGGGTTGACAAGTAAAGGGCCATATTAACCTGGCATATTCGACCCATATCATTTGCTAACTTCTCCCAAACAGTTTACAAAATTGCAAATGAATTTAAACTCAATACTCAAAATGAACTAGAATGAATGCAACTTATATATGAATAGATTATAATAGACTTTAAGGCATTTCTGAGTGTCTACTATTTCTTCCTTTCCCCTTTTTTCTTTTCAGTTTTCAAGAGTGGTAATGAATTGGTATTTTCTATATTGTTAAGAAGGAAAAAGCTAGAATCTCCCAGTCAACAGACCCATCTTTCAGATTGTTCCTCCATTAAAGGTGAAAGATGGTACTCAAAACACAAAATTTGGGAGGAAAAAAGGGTAAATCAACAAAAACATATAACCAAGCATCTTTTTATTTGAAGCAAGTGCTAAGGAGCACTCACATTCACTGGCCAGGAGAAGCGGAAGTGATTCAGAAGCTGAAACCTCTCCATGTCATATTCTCTTATGCCACAATCATTATTAGTTGCCATGAAATTGATTCCACCCCTGCAAAACAGTTTCCAAGATCTAACTGTATCTGCCAGTGACAATTAATCATGCTTGGAAAATCAAGAATAATTAACACTACCTCAAGCTGTCATATATCTCAACAGCATTTGTAATGGCATTATCATCATATGTGGTGCGGGTACAAAAGCTAATGCCTTGTTTATCCAAACGCTGCAACAGAAAAATGGAATTTTTAAGAGAATTTAATTTTCATAGAGATGTGCAAACACCAAAAATTTCTCTATAAATTCTTCCTCTCTCTATCTCTGTGCAGATGTTGGGGGGAGTGTGGGTTGGGTTGTGGGAGGTTGTGCTTCAGACACCAAAGGCAGAGCTAAAACCAGATTCCCCATTAGTTTCAACATCAGCCAAAAAAAATAAAGCAAACAATGGAGCACTCCTTAAAAAAAATAAACAGGACATGAAAACCAAAGAGAAGGAAACATTTAACTATATCTGTAGCAACAACAGGCCCCTGAACCCTTATGACAATCATTCTTCTTAAAATATCTGATGCAATTTTAAAAGTACTATTGCTATTAATAACAATATGATCTAGAGAAATTTCAACTATAAGAAGATGTAGCCCAAAATCGTTTAGAGTGGAAATGAAAAATCCATAGAGCCGAGCCTAATTAATTTTGGATTAAAGCTGAGCTGAGTTGAATTGCTATTAGTAACAATATTTGTAGCAACCATGAAGCATGCACATGTACCGGGATCCTTATCACTTAGAAATTTTGTTTTGGGTTTTTAAAAGTAATAATGAAACAAAAGAACCTATAGTTGTAATGCTTTGCTTTTTCCCCATTTAGGGAGGTTTGTTGTGCAGGAGTAACCATGGACGTGCTGATCTGTATAGAGAATTCACTTGCAAAACAAAATATAAGATGTCTAAGACAGCATGCAGCATACATCAATATATTGCTCCACTATCCCAAAGGTTGAAGATATTAATTATCTATTATTTAGAGTAAAGTGAGACCATTCTTTCCCCTCAACGAAGCTGAAATCTCATGCATATAGATGTGATATTGATGCTGCAGAGCCTCTTTCACCAAACTGGGACTTCAATCACCATCACAGATTTAGTCCTAACTTCACCCCTGCAACATTTAAGTCCCAGACTCAGACTTCTTCAGCAAATCGTTCAAAATTTGACTGGAGCAAACCTAGCTGTTCCAGGCTCGGTGGCTCAGTGCTCAATGCAAGTTAGAGCAAGGCAGTGGATTTATACAGCATAATATGGTAGCACGGTCTAACAAAGTTTTGAAAAGCATATTGACAGGGTACCCTTAAGGTGTCCATGGTAAAGAAATACATGATAGAAAGGGTAATGTAGGAATTTTCTTTTATATGAGGACATTGTGTAAGTCTCTTGGTGCTTCTAAAGTCAATGGTCTAAGAGTTTTGACAGGTTCAGTTTGCTTGTGCTTAAGTTTATTAGACCCAAATCCCCTGACAGATTGATTCAATTGGATTTGAAGATGACCTTTTTTATTTTTTTTATTTTTGAATAATGTATGCTAAATTTGTAAAAATAGAAATTAATATTTGAATGCCATTTTGGTTTATAGGTGGCACTAAAAATTAATTTTTTTAAATGGAATCAAATATATTAATAACTGAGGTTCCATTGAATCCAAAAGCCACATTAGGTATTTAGGTATCAGTGCAGAAGCTAATTTGGCATTTATTTTGTTCCATTTATTTTCCTTTCTTCTTCAGCTTTTAACTTGTCAAATTACCACTTATTGACAAAAATTTATTTGGAATTATCAGATATTACATTCAAATATTGTTATAGACTAAAGCTTCCTAAGTCCTTAAAGAAGACAAGTGACCTAAATAGAAAATCACATGTATCCAATCTAAAAATAGGACAGCCACAATAAATCATCAAACAGTTCTAGAATTGAATAATTCAGGCTTGACAATAGAAGTTAAAATTCCAAATTTTCCATAGTCAGCATTACACCATCTTAACCTCACCTTCTTAACAGAGTCATCTGATTTATGCTCTTCACAACATTGTGGAGTGGACAAACAAAAAAACATAAAGATCATCCAGCCACGTATGGGAATATGCATGAGCGAGCTTGTATACAAGAGAGAGCATAAAGGAAAAAGAAGGCCAAAAAGCAGGATAAAGGTTTTGAATTGCTCAATCAACACACAGCACAAGAGGACAGGTATACAACACAGAGTAGCATAAGAGCACAAAAACAATTATCACCACATATATGCTAAATACATAATAGAAGATTGGAATTTGTTTGCTAGAAACTCCATATTCACAATAGAAATTAACAATATAACCAAAGAGAAATAAATAATTAAACTATAAAAAGAGCTGCTATAACTCACCTTGCAAATAAGCTCTCCTTGGAAGCCCCCTGCAACAAGAAAATTATCCTTGACTGCTAATGTACTAATTTGAGTTTGTGTGAAACCTTCTAACAAACTTCCTGCATGTTTCTACATGAACAAGCAATTAAGAGTTAGCCAAATATATGTAAATGCTTACACACACGCGCGCACACACACAAGTATATAAAAGGAGAGAGAGAGAGAGAGAGAGAGAGAGAGATCTGTTAATAAGAAAATAAAAGCATACTTCACTAGACTAATATAAATTGTAAACTTAACATAAAACGATCAAGATAAACCATAATACCTCATTAGGTGCTATATGTCCTGCAAAATTGATGACCTCCGACAAATTAGAAGATAATGATGACCAGTGCATGACTGAATTATTAGACATGAGATAAACATCATGTTTTGAGGTAGCCCAAACCAAATTTCTGAGCTGCATAGCCATTGAACACCAGAGGAAAAAAAAGACGTTATCAAATGGGTAGTAGAACTTTTAAAGCAAAATAAAATCAGCCATTCAAAACATATTGACACAACTGAAAAAGAAAATAAATTCAAAGGCAAAGCAAGTATTAATGGAAGGTAAACACAACATATAATGAGATATAGCATCAGAAAGTCCACAAACCTGAAAATGAAGAATTGTAGGCTTAACCAATCTAGTATTAAAGAAAAATTCATAGTAGTTGCCTCCCTTTTCCATTTGTTTGAACTCCTAAAGAACAAGCATAACAAGCACAAGCACTAAAATCATTCCTTATCAAATTTCCAAAGAACCCAATTCAACTAAAATAAAAGCAATATTAAAAAAAAAAAAACCTTATCGACAGCTTGACCAGATAAAGGAATGTTCTCATAATTCTTGTACTGTTCAAGCCTTGTCAATCTATACTTATCCCTAGTCATGTTCAATCTTTCCCATGGAATACCTTGTATGTCTTTGCCAATCCTAGCTTGGGCAGCAGATGTATCAGTGACTTTGGTTAGCTGCATACGTCCACCCCGAATCGAATCGTTCATTATTATCATCAAACTAATGAAAAAATCAAACAAACAATAATAATAAAGCTACCATGTCATATTCATCTGCTTCCATCTCAACACTGCCTTGTCCGCCATAGTTAGCATGCTCCATTTGGTCGATTTCGTCTCCCATTTCTCCTTCCTCCGCCGTGTAATTATTGAATTCGCCCAGCAGCTGGTAGGACATGCTGTGTATATGCAAATCTGCAATATTATATAACAAAGTATAAAAAAATTAACTAACTGCAAATTCTGCCATTATTGGGCAAACTTTGGTTTGAAGTCTCAAGAAATTTGAAAAAGAAAATTACCAGCACAAACAAAACAGAAAAGAATATTTGGAAAACAAAGTTCTAATACTTGCAGAGAATTGAAGGATGAAGAAGATGAACGACAGGGGAGAAGAGAGAGAAAGTAATTATTATAATTAGTAGTAAAAAAGAAAAAGAGTTTGGGGGTTTTAAGAAATATTGTCGGCAAAAACCGACTCCTTTATTCATTGCTACTGCACGCAAACCACCCCCTCTTTTTACGTGTGTTCTAGTGTATGTTTTATTGTCGCTCCAAATGCTTTGAAGTAATTCATATAAATTCATAAATTAAAAATTATTTATTTTAATGGATATATATTATACAAGACAATCTAATTAATTTTCTATTCATATCTTTATGGTATCATTTGATTTGTTTTAAATAAATTTTAAAATATAAAATTTCATTTCATTTTATTATTTAAAATAATTTAAAATAATTATTTTTTCATTTATTTTTATATAAAAAAATCATATTTAATTAACATAAATATAATCTAATAATAAATATGTATATATAATTTAAAAAATAAATTCAAATTTAATTCATTTCCTCCATACTCAAAAAGTCTTATTTGGGTGTATTTTAAAGTTTTAATATTAAATTTTATTGAATGAATTGAATTTTTATAAAAAATTTTATTTTTTGTATAATTTTATTTTTCTTAATATTATTTTATTGAATTGAATCATTATAAAATTTAAGCTTTCAAATTGATTAATATTTTTATATATGAACGAATTTATATAATTTTGGGTAAAATATAAAAAAATAAGTTTAATTACTATTTTCCTCCTGTAAAAT
Source organism: Aleurites moluccanus (assembly GCA_948193065.1). Lineage (NCBI taxonomy): Eukaryota > Viridiplantae > Streptophyta > Magnoliopsida > Malpighiales > Euphorbiaceae > Aleurites > Aleurites moluccanus. The sequence goes on from CANXYC010050134.1 coordinate 8,337, forward strand.
GATCTAGTATACTAAGTTTGCATGATTTTTCAAAAATATATTAACTCTCCTTAAAGAATGTCATAATATATTATTAGACTCTTTCATCAAGTTTACAAGGATAGTAAAAAGATAGAAATATTTTTATCTTTTAATTTTAATTAATTATATTTTATTTTTACTTATAAAAATTTTTTTAGCATTAAAAAATATATTTTCATACTTTTTACAAATTTAAAAATAAAAATATTTTTTATTTTTTATTTTTATCAAAAATATGAAAATAATTTTTTTATTTTTATTAAAAAATTTAAAAAGAAATAATTTAATTTCTTCTTAAATTATTTTTTAAAATAAAAAATAACAAATAAAAATTAAAAAATATTTTTGTTTATTTTTTATTTTAAAATTTATAAAAAATATGAAAATAAATTTTTTAATCTTAAAAAAAATTTAAACAAAAATTGAATATAATTAATTAAAAATAAAAAGTAAGGGTATTTCTATTTTTTTTATTACTTTTGTAGGGTTGATTAAGGGTTGACTAATAACAAAATTGAACGGAATGGTCTAATATTATATTATGACATTGAGTTAGTATATTTTTAAAAAATTAAGAGAAATTTAATATATTAAGTCATTTTACAGGAAAAAAATAATAATTAACCTAAAAAATATTATATGATTTGGGTCGTTTTTATTTTGGAATATGTGAATTTTTTTAATATATAATTTATTTCATTAGTATTTTAAAATTTAAATAACTAATGTCGTTAATTAATACTGATATGATATTGACATGATAGATATAGATCAACGTAGTATGGATATAGCGTTACATAAATTTTTAATTTTTAAAAATTAAAAATATTAAAAATTAAAAATTAAAAAATTTAAATTTAAATTTTAAAATTAAAAGTTAAAAGTTAAAAATTAAAAATTAAAAATTAAAAGTTAAAAATTTAAAAATTTAAATCAATGTCATTATTTTAATGTCACATCACGCTATTATATTAACACCACATCAAAATTAATTAGTTCATACCTACCACGTTTAAATAATGACATTGTTATTTGAACTCAAAAATATTGATGAAATAAATAACAAATCATATTTTGTAAAAAATAATTCGCATATCTCAAAATGAAAACAGGTCAAAACATGTGATATTTTTTTTTTTTTTATTTTATAATTGATTAATATATTTTTAAAGTATTAATAAATAATAATATATTATAATATTTTAAGAAAATATAAAAATTAATTAAAAAATATAATTCAAATTCGTGGTCTGAGTGGAGCCATAACTAATTAATAATTATAATAATGAAATATCAAAGGGAGAGAGGAGAGGGACCCACCAAGAGGAAAAGCACAAAGACAAGAGTCCACTTCTACTAGCTACCGGACAGATTGAGGGGGCTAGGGGGCAATCAGTAGACCATGTAGTATATTTTTGAAATTTAAAAATTTTATAAAAAATTTTAAAAATTATAATTTGATAATATTTGATTTAATAAATTAAATAATATATTTTTTTAAATAAAAATTAAAAAAATAATGAAAAAATTTATAAATTTTTTATATTAAATTTAATGATTTAAATTTATTATAATATATTTTTTACTATTTTTTAAATTTTTTTAATATAAAAAATATACTATTAAATTTATTAAATTAAATATTATTTATTTAAAATTTTTAAAATATTTTATAAAAACTTTTAAATTTTTAAAATATATTTTATAAATAATTATTATGTAAAAATATATATCAATCCTTAATACCAGCTGGACATGAAAGCGGACCCTACTTATAAGTTATTACGTGGCATGCCAGTACCAGAGCATGTGATCAGTTACCTCAATAATGGGATTTTCTTTTTCTTTTTTTGTTTTTTTTTTCTAAGTTGATAATGGGAGGTTTGGGTGTTTGTTCTTTTCTTTCAAGTGGAACAAACTATAATTTTATTTTGTCCATACATTTGATTTTTTATTACTATTTTAGAATCCAAAAATTAATTATTTAATATACAGAATAAACTATTATCCACATTTATTTTTGACGGATACTTTCGTCTTTAGCCAAAGTAATTTTTTACTAGTTAAATGAAAATTGAATAGTAAAAGCAATAAAACATCATTTAATTTGTATATAAAAAAGAAAGTACAATATTAGTAAAAGAAACATATAGGTTATAAGAAAAAGAAACATAAACAAATCATATTGAGTTCTCATAAACTAATATATTATGTTTTGTCATCACCCAAATTTAAGAATATGTGATATGCACCAAGGCTGGAAAGAATGAGACTTTTAAAATTCATAGTCTATTTGATAAAATTAAGCAAATAGAAAAATTGACGAAATAACATTTAAAAATTATAATATAAAATTAAGCTTATTTGTCAAACAAATGATAAATATCAAAAAAAACACACACACACACATATATATATATATATAAAAAAAAGTATATCCAAACATCACAATCTAACTATACGAGAGAAAATTATGAAGAGATATGTTCGACAATTCATAATCATATCATATATTTCAAAAAAACAAAAAATTGTTAATTGCGGAAACCGAGAGTTAAAATACAATCTAAAGACAAAATAATATATGGTAAATTAATAATTATATATATATGAATATTTGATAGCCACTGCAAAGGCAAAAAGTAGCGCTTAAATACGAAACAGTCTCCAAGAAGCTAAACTTGTAATAATGAGATAGGATTGAGCATTTCAACTCAGTGAATAATACTAATTAATATAAAATCTTAATGCCTAAAATCATGCCAATAATCTAACAATTGTCATATATATAGCAACAATATAAAAAATAATAAATAGTCAATCAAGAATGGGAATTAGTCAGTAGAAAATCACTCTAAACAATAATAATGGGAAGCTAACCCCCTAATATGACTCTCTTATTCTAAGCATCACCCCAATATGAATGCATCACGAACTCTGTAGGGACTGTCGTCACCACAATGAACATGCAACGCGACCTATCTGCAAGCAGTGCAAAGAATGATCGACTTTTGTCATGTCTAGGTAATATGATCATCATAAATATACACATGTCTAACGTAATCAAGATATCATTCTAGTGATTTCTACTTCATCCTAATATCATCCAACAATTACAGATAATTATCCAACAATAACAATAACGCATTAGTCACAAGCATATGAATAAATATATAATGCATAATGCATAATGCATAATTTATATAGATATATATTTAATCATTAAATGCAATGCATGTAAATAAGAAAATTTATTAATTAATATCACTCACAACCCGTGGAGAGAAACTGAATCAACTCGATAGATGGCTCATAGTTTAGGAAGGTTGAGGACGATCTAGAAATTTAGAATTCAAAAGATTATCAGATTACAACTTGAATGAATTAAAGAATAGACTCACCCTAAGAATAGTGAAAAATCTACTAATACTTTGACAGAATTTTTTTTAGAGAAATCAAATTCCCTGAAGACCAATATTAGACTCAAAATGCCCCAATTGGGTTTCCTTGAATCACAAAATAATATCATCACACTTGCTTTAGGTATCGAAGCCACAATATGCAACAATTTAATTACCTCAATTAATATTCCATAGCCTCAATTTGTCAATCACAAATTATCCAAAATGATTTGTACATCACTTAGAAATTTTAATCATCATATAAGGATCTAAAATTGACCCTGAAGTCACAATCTAAAACCTCATTGATTAGTCGTCGGGATACGCTAAAAAACTTCAACGATGGTGGATTGTGACGGAAGTAATGCCAAATGACTCGTTATAATGCATGGAGTTTGAAAATACTGATCGCCCTCTCACACTTGTTGAAGATTACCAGAAAACTTCTCTTGCAGCTGCGAAATCACCATATTGTAGTTAAAATTTCAAGTTAAACCAAAAATTGTAAATAAGATACTAAATGAAAGCTTGAAGGGAGAAGATTCCAATGGTATATGAATCTCCAAGAAATGAGACTGAAATCAGCTGAAAACTGCTCTAGAAAGACCTCCTTGAAGGCTACTTTGAATGACATATGGGCGTTGCTCTAATGGTTATTCATGGTGGTCTTCTAGTGGTTGACTTTTCGATGCTTTCCAGTTTTCCTAGTCCGACGCATATCACCGACTGACCACTAGTGGCAGCCTCTCTCTTTCTTTCTCTATTTTTCAGACAAAGTTGTCTAATTGGTTATTTATGGACCAATCAGGCAGGCAGCTTATATATATATATATATATATATATATATATATAGAGAGAGAGAGAGAGAGAGAGAGAGAGAGAGAGAGAGAGAGAGAGAGAGAATATTCTTAGAATATTTCTTTTTCAAATTTCAAAAATAAATAAATATTTAAAGAAAATAATACAACAAGTAAAAAGTTAATTGATTTTACATTAGTAAAATCCCCAAAATAATAATTATAAACATTTAAAAATTTAGAATATAACAATCTTTCTCCCTTTAGAAAATCTGTTCTTGAATTTTATTAACAAAATTAATCATAAAAATAATTATATTTCTAGTAATGATAAAGTGAATTATCTCAGTAAATATTTAAATATTAAAAATATATAAAGAACTTCAGCCTTTGAAAAAGAGACAGGGGTATTTTCCTTGCATCTCGCTCTCCACGTCCCACATACTCTCCTCGGTAAAATGATTACGCCACAAAACCTTGATCATAGGAATTTCTTTAGAGCAAAGCATGGGAATTTGGGAATCCATTATTGCTGTGGGAAATTCCTTGCATAAAAGATTTTCACATATTTGAACCTCTTGTGGATGCAACATGTGAAAGGGTTGGGAATATACTTGTTTAACATCAAGATATGAAATACTGGATGAACATGAGAAAGATCTAATGGCAAATCCAATCTATAGGCGACTGTTCCAATCCTTTCAACAATCTCATAAAGACCAATGTACATTGATGCCAATTTTCCTTTCTTACTGAATCTCATCACTCCTTGCATTGGAGAAACTTTTAAGAAGATGAAGTCACCCACCTTGAACAACACATCCTTTCACTAAGGATCAACATAACTTTTCTGCCTACTAAAAGCGGTCTTCAAATTTTCTCTGATCACAAAAACTTTCTCCGAAGTGATTTGAACTAAGTTAGGTCCTGCCAATTATCTCTCTTCGACCTCTTCCTAATAAACTAAGGATATGCACTTTCTACCATACAGAGCTTTATAAGGTGTCATTTTAATACTGGCATGATAACTATTAATATAAGTGAACTCAATCAATAGCAGGTGCCAATCCAGTGACCTCCAAAGTCAAGTACACACATCTGAAAACATATTTTTTAAGGTCTAAATCGTTCTCTCAGACTGACCATCTGTGTGAGGATGAAAGGCAGTACTGAAATCCAACCTCATACCCAATGCTATTTGCAACAATCTCCAAAATCGAGAAGTGAACTGGGTCCTCTATCCAATACAAAAGAAACAGAGGCTCCATTCAAATAAACTATCTTCTCCTCATATAATCTTGCATACTTAGCTACCAAATACTTGACTTTCATAGGTATGAAGTGGGCTAATTTGGTTAATCGATCTATTAAAATTCATATGGAGTCATACACTGTAATAGTCTTAAGCAACATAGTCATAAAATCCAAGGTAATCCTTTCCACTTCCACTCGGGAATAGGAAGAGGTTGTAACAATCCATAGGATTTTTAATGTTCTAACTTTACTTGCTGACAATTTAAACATTTAGAAATGAACTCGAAAATCTCTTTCTTCATGCCATTCCACCAATAAATATCCTTTATATCATAATACATCTAGATGGAACCTAGATGGATGTTATAAGCTGTAAGGTGCGCCTCTTTCAAGATTTCTTTCCTTAGGTTATCTATATCTAGAATACAAAGTCAAGTGCCATGTCAAAGCACCCCATCCTTATTAATCAAAAGTCTTTAGCCTTTTTGCTCTACACCTCCACTATAATTTTCCTCAAATGTGGGTCTCGCCTTTGGGCCACCTTAATCCTCTCTACTATTACTGAAAAGATCTTAAAGTGTGCTAGTACTACTCCAGAATCATACACTTAACTATAAACCTTTGTCGAACAACTCCTTTAACTCTTTAACTATAGGTCTCTTCTCTACCATAATATGGGCTAAACTACCAAATGATTTTCTACTTAGATCTGCCATAATATTTGCTTTACCAGATAGTAAAGAATAGTGTAGTCATACTACTTTAGAAGCTCTATCCACCTCTTTTGCCTCAAATTCAAATCTCTTTGGTCAAAGATATGCTTCAAGCTTTTATGCTCTGTGTATATCTCACAAGTCTCACCATATAAGTAACATCTCCAAATATTTAAGGCAAATATCATTATTGCCATTTCTAAGTCATGAGTAGGATAATTATGCTCATGCTTCTTCAGCTGACGAAAGACATAAACAATTACTTTGCTATGTTACATTAACACATACCCCAAACTAATCCTCGAAGCATTATAGTAAACGGTGTAACTGCCTATATTCGAGGGTAAAGTTAACACTGGTGTTAAGGTAAAGCAATCCTTTAGAAAACTAACTTCACACATTTTAATTCCATAGAAATTTTACATTCTTCTGAGTGAACCAAGTTAAAAGAGCTGCTATCCTTGAGAAGTCTTGCACAAAGTGGCAGTAGTAATATGTTAAACTAAGAAAACTATGAACATTGACGATCAAAGTAGGCCTAAGTGATTTGTAACATCCTCAACCTTCTTAGGATCCACCTTAATACCATCTTTCGAAACAAAATGTCCCCAAAAGGTCATGTTGTCTAATTAGAACATGCATTTAGAGAACTTGACATATAAATGATGGTCTCTCAAAGCCTATAAAACCAATCTAAAATCTTCTAGAGTCCTTAAATACACCAAAATATCATTATAAACATAATGAAGAAACGATCTAGGAACTGTTTAAACATTCTACTCATTAGGTCCATAAAAGTTGTAAGAGGTATTAGTGAGTCTAAAAGACATGAAAAGGAACTCATAATGCCAATATCGGGTCTTGAATGTTGTTATGGGTACGTCTTTTCTCCTTATCCTCAATTGGTGGTACCTAGAATGAAGATCAATCTTGAAAGAATAATAGGCACCTTGGAGCTGGTTGAGCATATTATCAATTCGAGGAAATAAATACTTATCTTTATAGTCACTCTATTCAGTTGACGATAATCGCTACAAAGGCACATAGATCCATCCTTCTTCTTTTCAAATAACACAAGAATGCTCCAAGGAGAAGTAATGGGCTAGATGAAACCCTTATCCAAAATATCTTGCATTGCTCCTTGAGCTCCTTTAATTTAATAGGGGCCATCTTATAGGATGGCATGGATATAGGTTTTGTTCCCGGAGCAACATCGATACAAAAATCTATTTCCTTTTAAGAAGGTAATCGTGGGAGTTTCTCGGCAAACACATCAAGAAACTCACTCACTATAGGCACATTACTCACGTCACCATCCTCCACAAACATGTCTCAGACCACAACCAAATAACACTCACAGCCATGATGCAACATCTATTTGGCACTAATGCTTGACATAAGATTATATGGAGCAACACTTTTATTTTCTCTGAAGGAAAACTCTGTATCACCAGACATACAAAAAATAATCTCATTGCTTCAACAATCGAGGGTGGTTAACAACAATCAATACCCAAAATCACATCTAGTAGTATCAAATTAGCAGGAAGGACTCTATCCTCAACCCAAACTATGCATGTAAGAAAAGTTGTATCCACTAACAAAAATTCACTCACAGGAGTGGCAAACAAAAACAAATACACAAGACTAATAGGTAACGTATTGAGCCTTAAAGAAAAACTAGGGGACATAAAGGAGTGCATAACACCCAAATCTAACAATACACGTGTCTCTAAATAACATATAGAAAGAATACTTGCCAACACATCATTCGAGGCCTACGTACCCTAGTGAGTAAGGGTGAAAACCCTCACTTTCCCTGACTTTAACCTCTTCTTGCGAAGCTGAAACCTTGACCTTGATTCTGACTATGCCCTTCCCCCAAAATCTCGGCCTTATTGGCCATTAAATTGTCCACTCTACTAAGAAGAACTTGAAGTGTAAATAGATTGAGCCACACTGGTCATAAAACTATGAATATATGCACATTGTCCTCCAGATTGAGGGCAATCTCTAGCAAAGTGACTAAGTTTACGACAACTATAATAAACTATGGAACCTACTAACACTGGCCTTGATGGGCTTTACCACACTTCTGACAGGTAGTCGTACCAAAACTGGACTCTATGCCACTATAACTGAAACCTTTTCTACCATTATTGTGTCCATGGCTATGCCTTTGTCCTCCCTTACCTTTATACCTCTGAGAACCTTATTTTTCTATAAAGTAGGTGCCTATAATGAAAGTACCACTAACACTTAAAAAACTATATCCCTCTTGCTTACTCTCTCTTTGGAGCTTCTTCTTCTTCATAATCTTAACAAACTATATTTGTTAAGCCAAATCCACCACCTCATAAAAAATCCTACCCTGATACTTTGCAAGTATTGAGGTGGTATATGGGTCACCCCAACTATTGATATATCGAAAATTCTTCATATTATCGGTAGGCATAAAAGTAGATGCATACCTACTTAGCTTCAGAAACCTGGTGGTGTACTCTAATACAATCATAGTACATCTATTTAAACTCTCAAACTCCAGAATCTTTCTCTTCACAAACCTCGATAGGATGAACATAGCAGTGAACTCGCTTTGAAACTTATCCCAAGTCATCACTCGATATTGATTACCTACGAAATCCTTAAACCAAGTTTAAGCACTACTTATCAATTTGCGACTAGTGAAATATATGGCTTTGTGGTCAGGACAATCCAAATCCTGACAAATCAAATGAACTATGTCTAAGAACTATTGAGCTCCATCCTCATTACCATTAAAAGTAGGGGGACTATGTTTCATAAATCTCTCAAAAGTGGCTCTATAGCTAAACATAGGCATTGTAGCTAGAACCGCTTAGGGAGGAGGAGCATGTTGTTGTTAAGGAGTAGTTTAAACCACATCTTACAAAAACTCTCTCAATCCCATTAGGAAAGCGCCATAACCTTCTGGTGGTTCCTCTGGCACTTTCTTATCCCTCCTAAGTCTACCTCAATGCCTAAGGGTCGATTCAATTAGAACTGTAGATGCATCTTCTTTGAAACAACTGGCTCCTTAGTAGCAACCTGAACTCTAATGTAACTCTTCTCTTCTCTCTCGGGTGTTCATCTTACTGAAAAAGAGAAGGGAAACTATATCAAATAGAGAAAGAAATCGATATATCACATATAAATAAGGACTTTATAAAGCAAAGGTATAATAAAAACTAGAAGCAAGAAATATATCAAAAGATGTGTAGGAATCCTGTATTCCACAATTATAGTTCCCAAGGAAAATAACCAAAAGCTCTGATACCAACTTTTTCAATACCCTAATCTAGAGGCATGTGATCAACAACAGGTTACAGAAAAGTGTAAAGCTTTCAGAGCCCTAGTCAGCCTAACAAGAATAAGCAAATATAAAAATTGATGGAATTGCATTTGAGACCTAAAAAATATAGGGTTGGGCCCAACTGTCAAACAGATCATAGATACCAAGAAACACAAATATATATATATAGATATATGTAATCATATTCATTTGAAAATATATCTAGACATCACAATTATGTAATACCCTAGAAAAAGCGTACCATAATTGCATGTTATTATTCTCAGTTTTTGGTTTGAAATCATTAAAATAATTAAAAATAATTTTAGAGACACAGTTAAAATGCAAATGAGATACTGTCCTAGAAAACGTCAGTGTCAATAACATTGCTGAGAAAATAGAAGTTCGGTCGATAGATAAATTTCTGATTCTGACCAGGGGGTAAAGAATCACATAAATATATGTGTGTGAATACCGATTTTTTTACACCTCTCGGACTTGTGCCAAGCCAAACAACACTCACCAGAGCCTGAACCATTCACAAACGGACTCAAAAACATCAGAAACGGGCCCGGGCCCATTCCGCTCCCTCCTTGGAAGGTGGTGCCGCCAAGCCCTGGGCACCGTCGCCATAAGCCTTAGGCAGACCGCCACCCCCTTTGGGCGGCGCCGCCCTCCCTTTAGGGCGGTAGCTGGTAGCATGTGGTGTGGTGTCGCCCCCTTTGAGCCCCTATGCCACCCTCCCTCTCTGGTGGTGCCGCCGCCTCCGTCAGACAATAATCTTTCTTCTTCCCGGCAGCAGCTCCATACTTTGCACCTTTTTCACCAAATCCCACATCGGGAAATGATGAAATAAGACCCCCTAAGCTTTTATTATAAATAGAAAGCCTCTTCCCACTTTCCAAAGACACAAAAATCATCTAGTTTGAGTTTTCACTATTTGATTTCACTCTCTTCTCCCCTATATACCTATTTTTCTTATTTCTTTAACTCTCTTTGAGTTTAAAGAATAACTTTTTAGGGCGTGTGGAGCCCATTTTTTTTAGTTCTCTTTGAGCTAAAGAAGGACCAAATCTGAGACGTGTGGAGTCTCAAAATTTATTTAACATAAAGTTACTTTGTCCGTTTGTCTTCTTTTCTTTTGAATTGTCAGGTAAAAGGTAGTTCGACCATCTCCCCATGCTTTGATAGATTCAAGGTGGAACTACGATCCAGAAGAGCACTCCGTCCACCGCCTCCCCAAAGATCAAGACAAAAGGTATAAACCCATAAAAATTCCTCTTTTCCTATTTTGATAGAGCATCAAAATAAACAACTCATCTCCTTTAGACAGGATATACAGGCAAGCTATGTAAGAGCTTCAAATCCAAAAAAAATATTAAAACCATCTCTTTTCTATTTTTTTTAATTAATTGCTTTATTTTTGCTCTATTGAATGTATTCTTTGGGGAATGTATGATCAACCTAAAACTCATAAGGGCTAGAGTTGATATCCCCTATTTTGGGATTTTTTGAATTATAATAATTTAATTTATCGCTCTGTTAACTGCTTTACTGCTTTATTTTATCGTTTTCGTCCATTCATTTACTTGCTCATGCATTTTTATATCTCATCCTTTAAACTGGTCATGAAAATGTTATAAATCAATGTTAAAATTAAAAGCTAAGTTCAACTGAAAACCTAGTCCTCGAATCCTCTTTGGTTTCAAAGACTAGTGCACTTTTTCTTTTGAAATAAAATTGGAGTCAAAATAATTTTTTTTTCCTTAAATTTTCCTAACAAAAATAACTTAAGGTGGTGACTCTAAAACATCAAAATTCATTTTCAAAAGGCACTAAAGTCGTCTCTTCGGTGAGAAATCACCCAAATGAGCATTTCGATCCCATTTAAAGTGGACCTAGACGAGGTGCTCGGGTGAGGCCTCATAGTTGGTGACTCCATTGGGGATTGACTTTTTCAAAAGTTAAAGAGGACTACCAATTGGTTGAAAATCTTTTTTCAAAAATGACTATTTACTTGGCTTTTAGTTTAACTTTGATTTTCATGCATCATTATATAACCAGTTACAAAATTCAACCTTTGGATAGTAAGTAGCATTGATCCGACAACTCTCTTTAAGTATGTTGGGAGATAGCGAAAGTATCCACCTCGCAATAAATCTTCAATACTTTTTGTAACGAGCAGTAGTACTGTTGGACCCACGTGAAACTCATTGTTTCACATGTGGTTAGGTATATTACTGCATTAGTATAACGGGTACCCTTAATCTAAGCCACCTAGCCTTCATGTACTGAATCTAGAACTCAGACTCTAGGTTTTGTGCACCCAAAATAAGTCAAGCCATAATCATGAACTAGTTTTTTTAACCATGCATTCATGATTCATAAATCATGCATTCCATTTTTAATGAGTCTAGGTTGTATCTTGAACTAGTGGAGGGTCAACCCAAATGGACCCAAGGCCCATTAGCCTCAAACAACACTCACCCAAATGGATCCAAGGCCCATTAGCCTTAAACAACACTCACCCAAATGGACCTAAGACCAATTAGCTTCAAACACCTCTCACTCAAATGAACCCAAAGCCCATTAGCCTCAAACACCATCACCGTTACCTAAAGCCCAAAAACCATTTGACAACATTATCTCTCCAAAGCCCAAACCTAGTTGGCACCAAGATCTCTCCAAGCCCAATTACCCTTTGACCTTTGTGCTTTAGAGTAAAGCCCAAAATCCTAAAATCTAAATAACTTTGGCCCACCTTACTTTAGGAATCAATTTCCTAGGAATTTGCAATGCATAACTTTTTCCTATAAACCTAGAACAAAGTTAGGTTTTCCTTTCCCCTAAAAACCTAGAATAGAGTTAAGTTTTCCTTTTCCCTAAAAACCTAGAACAGAGTTAGGTTTTTCTTTCCCCTAAAATCCTAGAATAGAGTTAAGTTTTCTCTTCCATGCATTGATCCCTTTCCTTATCTTTAAAAGGTACCAATGGCCAACCCAACCAATATGGATGCCATGGACACACTTCTCACCACCCTCATCAAAAGGCAAGAGGAGAATTTTGATGCCATGCTTAATTCCACCCTTAGTGCTCAACAAGCCGACTTTTCCAAAGCCTTGATCGCTCAACAAACTAGATTCCACAATGCATTGGCCTATATGAAAAAAGCCTTGAATTTCCATATTGATGACATAAAATCCATGAATCAAACCAGGCCCAAACCAACTGATCCAAGCTCTTCAAGTATACCTCAAGTTAACCTGACCAATACCAACCCTTCCTTTTCCTTAAATCCTTTTAAAGGTAAGGAAACCTTCACCCAGTAATTCATGGAAAAGTTTTTGAAACACAACACTATTGTGTTAGAACGAGGCCACATAATGGAGAAAAGATACAAGCAAAATAACATCTTCACTTCCATTACTTAAGGAAATTCACAGATTTGGGTATGCCCTTGAGCTTCGTTTACAAGATCTCATTGATATTGGAGATATCCTTCCCCCCTAGTCTGATATCTGACGCCCCCATTTACCTTCGAATCGTTATCAATCCCTTCAGGTCTAAACATTCAGATTAGGAGGAAAGTAAGTGGAAATAGACCCCACCTTATTAACCAACCAAAGCCCAAATTAGCATAGTTTATGGAGGAATTCAAGCCCAGTTAATCTGACCTGTCTAAGATTGAATTCAAATCAGAGTCTAAGTCCAAGTATGAGTCAAAGTTGAGTCATGAGTCAAGTCAAAGTCTAAATCTGAGTCATAGTTAGAGTTTTTGAGTCAAGTTTCTTCTCATTTCCTTTTTCGAGCCCGTAATCGACCTTTTTGGTCTTTCTTACAATTTTGATGTAACCATGGAAGATGGTATTCTTTTTCATAATAAAAGTTTGAATTCTTCTTATATCTTCCTTTTCATTTTAATTGTTTTATACAATTTGAGTGGAAAAAAAAGGTAAAAAATAAAAATAAAAAAACAATAATCATCCTAGTGATTTCTATTTCGTCCTAATATCATAAATATACATAAGTCTAGCATCATCAAGATAATCATCCTAGTGATTCCTATTTCATTCTAATATCATTCAACAATCACATATCATTATGCAATATTCAATAATAATGCATTAGTCACAAGCTTATGAATGAATATGTAATTCACAATGCATCATTTATATAGATATATATACAATCTTTAAATGCAATGTATATAACTAGAAAATATATTAATTAATATTACTCGCAGCCCGTGAATCAACTCAATGGATAGACTCAGAGCTAAAAAAGGTCCGAGATGATATAAAAATATAGAATTCAAAAGATTATTATATTACAACTCGAATGAATTAAATAATAGACTGCGAAGAATCTACTAAGGCTTTGATAAAATTTCTCTAAGCGAAACCTAATCCTCCGAAGACAAATATCAGAATCAAAATAATAGTATATGCCCCAACTAGCCCTCCTCGAATCACAAACATAATATTACCATACTTGCTTTAAGTATCAAAGCCATAATACACAACAAATTAATTACCTTAATTAATATTTCACAGTCTTAATTTGTCAGCCATAAATTATCCAAAATTATTTGTATATCATTTAGAAAATTTAATCATCAAATACACATTTAAAACTAACCCTAAAATCACAGATCAAAACTCACAAGTCGATCGTCAGGGACTCGCTGGAAAATCTTCAACGATGGTAGATAACAATGAAAGTGGTGCCAAATGACTCATTATGATGCATGGAGTTCAAAAATACTGATCTCTCTCCTTCACTCATCGAAGATCATTGGAAAACTGCTTCAGTAGCCATAAAATCATTGGATTTCTGACAAAATTTTAAGTTAGCCAAAAAATTACAACTAAGGTACCAAATGAAAGCAAGGAGGGAGAGGAAGTCAATGGTACCTGAATAGCTGGAAAAGGAGGCTAGAATCAATCGAAAATTGCTCCAGAAAGTACTCGCATGATGCCGCTTCGGACAGCGCATGGCCCTTGCTTTGGTGGCCGTTCGTGGAGCTCTTTTGGTGGCTGACTCTCTAGCACCTGCCGATTCTCCTGATCCGGCGCATGTTGCCGGTTGAACATCGTATGGCAGTGAACAGGCGGTGGCAACCTCTCTTCCTCTCTCTCTCTTTGCTAGACAAAACTATCTGATTGGCCCTTTATAGACCAATCAAGCAAGTTATATATATATATATATATATAATTAATTAAAACAAGAGATTATACAATTTATTGAAATAATAATTCTATTATTTTTATTCATTTAGCAATCCATTGCCAAATGATATTCATTCTTTAAGGATAAATCATTATTTCGTCTATGAGTTTTGATCTAATTAACTAATTTGTTCATACTTTTAAGAAACTAATTAAGTAATCTCTCTAGTTTCATTTAATCAATGAATTGGTCATTTCGTCCAGTTTTACAATTAAAATCCTATAAAAAAAATTAAAATACCTCTTATTTATACTTAAATTTTTCATTCCAATCAAAACTAAATTTCATTAACAAATTGGGTAAAATACCAAAGTTAGATATTGAAGTTCAATCCATGGTCTAATAACATCCTCATATCCTCATATCCACCTAATAATAAGCACATACACCTACTAATAATTTGACATATATAATTTTATAAAGATTTTGCAAACAAAGATCCGTCATTTTTCCTTGATCAAACAATAGATTAGCTTCATTAACTAAACCCACATTACCCATCTAATAAAGAAATCCAGAGCCCTAAGAGTCATTGAACAACTGGAATTTAAGATATCAAAAGACAAAAAATGGGGCATTTTGTCGAGCATGTGATAGGAATGATACCATCATCATCATCATCATCATGCCAAAAATCTTAAACAAAGGATTTTATAGTATGTTGTGGGCCTCTGTTTATAGCTATTTTATGGTAACAATAATATTTTTATGATCTGTATTCTACTCTCTGCAAATAAATTTTTTTATTATTCGATTATTATGTCGAATTCCAAATATTTACTTCACAAGTAGATCCATAGTTGGAGGATTATTGAGTACAATTGTTCAAAAAATGTATCAACAAAATTGAATTAAACCAATTAAAAAAAAAATAGATTATAGAACAAGTATTTGGCTTTAAAAATACAAAGGCAGAGATGATAATAATTCAATAGATCCCATATATCGATTTTATGTTACTTTTAATTCCATTTTGTTATTCAGATAAAAATGAGATTTGTGTTTAAGCTTAAATCACAGCACAAACATCACACCACCGCACAATTGAGTAACCTATGTTAAAATACAAATCTTAAATATAAGATATAGAATGAATTTATATATAATTGGACTCTCTAATCTCAATAGTTAGCTTTTGAAAATAACATTCCCAAGATTATATATAAGAAATAGCTAGCTTTTGAGGATAGCATTCCCAAGATTATATATAAGCTTCTAACATTTGTAAGATGATATTAGAGTTTAATCGATTCTTATATCACCTCTCATTAATCATAAATTGGATTGGGTTCAATTTTTTTTTTTTTTTTGTCTAGTACGAGTTTATTTTAGGGAGGTTTCCTTCAGACTTTTAATTCTTTCATCTAATATAGGGGTGTCCCTCAGATTTTAAATTATATTTTAATTCAATTTATATTATAAATTTGCAAGTGTTTGGGCTTATCAAAAATTATATAGGAAAAATCTCACATCTATTAAATACAGATATATTAAGTGATTAATATAAAAATCTTCAATATTAATAAGCTAGATTTTAAGTTTGGTTCTTCCAAATATATATAAAAAATTCAATATGAAACTAGAGCATTTAGATTAGGATTTCAATTTCGTCCCTATTGTGCTTTAAATTTTACCCGATGACGTGCTTTCAGTTTTGTTTATTCTCTCATATTGAACTCTTAATTGTATCAACCCATTAATTGTATCAACCCAATTCTCATAATAAATTTGAAAGTATCAACTTATCTTAATAAAAAATTATTTTAATCTAGTCAATACTTGAAAGAGAATGTTAAAATGTATATACCACATGAATTAAACATTAAATGTTGTATAAATTTATATATAATTGGACTCTCTAATATCAATAGCTAACTTTTGAGACCAACACTCTTAAAATTATATATAAACTTTAGAAACTAATTTTTAACTCCCAAGATTATATATAAACTTCTAATATTTATAAGACCACCCATAGGATTGCTGGGTGGAGCGATTTTTCAATTTTGCATTTTTTAAGGAAATCTACGTTTTTGTTGCTTTTGGGGTTGCCCTTAATTGTATTTGTCAAAAGTAAGGTAAAGGAGGTAATTTTGCACTTCCTTCTTGCTTGTTCATATATATATATAAAAGAAAATACCAATGAAAAATTAAGTAGGAAGAGCTCATACTCCGATAAAAATCTCGCAATTTCATTTTTGTTCTATCTGATCCATCAGTTGCTTAGTTCTAAAAAAAATAAATAAAAAATTATCAATTAAATTTGAACTTTGAGCTAACAGTTCAGGAAAATTAATTGATTAAATATGAATTTTGAGATAATAGAAACCCATGTAATGCCTTCATGAACCAATAACACTTCAAGTTAATTGGATTAATAATCTCACTTCATCGATCCCATTTAGAAAAATCAACTTCCATGCATGTCCAACCCATGCCCTTTTGAAAGTCAAACTCGATGTGATATATACTTTCTTCATTGGTCCCATGCTATGTGACCACTTGCACATCAATTTCAACTTAATAGAGGAAGATTTTATCCTAAATTGCCATTCAGTACTCTTTTGTAACTTTGCTTGCACAAATAAATTTGGCTATTTTTCAACAAATATGGTTCCATCAATTGAGCATTAAGGCCGCCATGATATCATATCTATGCCTGTGAAATTTGAATCTTCCATCCTTATTTAGTCTTCAATTACCTAATTATGGTATGAATATTTATGTGATGTCACCATCAAACATAAGAAAAAATGCAGAAGAGTATAAAAAAATACTGATTCAAAAGAATAAAATTCTATGTTTTGATTAATCGACTGTTCAGAAAGAGGCATATATATACTGTTAAAGCCATTATAAGGACAAATAGCTAAACCCTAATTTCACTTTTTTCCTAATTATGAAAATACATAATAAATTATATGAAAAATAAGAAATGAAATCTATTTTAAATTGATATAAAATACAATATTGTTTTAGGTAGGAAAATTTTGGCAGTGTGTTAATTATCATTGTTAAATATGCATATACTTTATTTAGATAATTTTGGAATTAATTGTCCTAATTTTCTTACTTTTGTGGTTTAAGTGCTTACTGCTTAGGAGGAGAGTTTGTTTGGCGTTGGGATGAAACTGAAAATAATTGAAAATTTGAGGATTAAAATGTATAAATTCTGCTCGAAGAAGACACACACCTATTGTATCCCCTTCATCTCACCTATTTTAGACTGCCTAAAATGGTTTGAGAATTTAAAAATAAGCCACACTCATGTCTTATAACCCGTTGTATCACTCAAGGACTCGCTCCTAAAGTATCACTAATGCGACTTATGGGTTAAATTTGGTTGAGTATTATAGGAGGTGGAAAGCGCTATAAATAGGAAAAGGAAAACAAACAGGCTAAATTATAATTTTTTAAGAATGAGGTTGAGGGTTATTTCATGAAGATTCTTGGAAAAGTGAATTTAAAAAATATATATGTGTTTGGCTTGAATTTAAAATATTTCTAGTGAACTGCTTTTTTATTCAATAAAGGTCAGGAAATCATAATTTTGGAAAAATAAATTTTCTACTTTTTTTACCATACCATAATTTATCAAAAGTAATTACAATTTAAAAAATAAAAATAAAAATAATTCAAGACGCAATTTTCAAAAGCATATTAAAAATAAATTCCAAACATACATTAAAAGAGTGTTTGGATAGAAAGCTAAACGGTATAAGTTGTGTTTTATGAGAAAATTAAGGAATTTTATAGTTTTTGAAGTGTATGGGTAAAAAAAGAAAACTGGATTATTTTTAATATTTAAAGTAAATTTTAAAAATTAAGGGGAGAAGTTTTATAAGTAACGCTCGTTTTTAACAAAACTGATTATTTTAACAAAACGCTAATTTTTATCCAAACACCCCCTGAACAGCATCTCAAAACTGATTTTTTTCAACAATTTCAATTTCAATGTTAGAAGACTCTTAGTTGGGGGCGAGGAAGTTATTTTAGTATTATGAAAACACTTTAGATGTCCTCCGTTTTATGCGCAACAAAATACTTTCACCGTTCACTTGAAAGTAGAGGTGGCAAACGAATTAGTTTTGCATATTTAGATTTAGACAATTTGAGTTTGGGTTATTTCGGGTGCGGTCATTTTTAAATGTATTATGAGTCATTTTTAAATGTGTTATAATTAAATTATTATGGGCGAACTGAGTTATATATTAAATTGATCTAAAAATATATTTCAACTTAAATTCGAAATGTTTTATAGATTTTGGATCGAGTTGAGTCGAATCACCTAAAAATTATTATTTAAAATTTTTATTTTAAATATCAAAAGATTAAAAAGTAAAATAAGAATAATTATATATATAATTATAATTATTAAATATATGCATTTTTTTAGTATATTATAATATGCTTATTAATTTAGAAACATAATTATAATTATTAGGATAATAAATAATTAATATTATCTTAAAAGTTTCATATTTATTTATTATATATTTTATCAAATATCTAAAAATATGTCAAATAAATCCAATATATTAATAAAAGGAAAGAAGAGCTAAATAAACGGAGAGACCGATAATAAAAAACGAAGAAGTAAACACTTAGTAACACCTAATTTTAGGGTTTTTATGTTTATTTTTTAAGATTTAGTAATTTTATGAATTTAACTTGTATAAAATTATTGATATTAATAAATTATAATAATTTAATAACTATATCATTGTTGGATCAATCGACGGACTTATATATATTTGCATTTTTTTTTTACTTTTTCCTCTTATATATATATATATAACATTATTATATGATTTTACATATTTTTATATAATAATTATTTATAAATCATAATTATATGTGAATTTAATGTTATCATTTAATAAATTAATAGTTAGTATTTGCTAATTAATAATTACTAACTATTAATCATTACTAATTTTATTATTACTTAATACTTGTAATTAGTTGTTATTGTTAATATTTAATAATTATCACTTATTAGTATCATTAATTAATTGTGATTAGTTAGTAATAACTAATTAGCTATTATTTAAAAATTATGATATAATAATAATATAATCGCCATAAATTATATACTGTATAGAAAATTTATAAATAATAATTAATAATATGACAATTAAATTTTAATAAGATAATTAATAATATTTTTCACTTTTTAAATTTATATGAAATCTAATTTAAAATTACATGAAAATTAATGTAAAATTTTAGTAATAGTTGTTAAGGAAACATCTGTTAAAGGATATAATTATAGCTTACCTAATTTTTCTTAATCACCAAATGTCTTACCTTTGATTGAGTCCTTGATTTGCAGTTATAATGTATCACTGTTGTCTTCTTACCTTAATCACATTATTATATTATTCTCTTCCTTTTTCATATACAATTACCATAGATAGGATTATTGTTATAGGATTCTTCTTCTTGCATAAATATCAGCTTGAATCATTCAATATATAATCAACTTATTCTCTCAAACCAAAAGCTAGGTTCTTAAATCTTTTTTATGATATTAGAGCATTCTCTCTAACGAGAAGTTTTTGTCTCCAATTTTTTTTTTTTTAAAATGACAGATTCATCTTCCTCTTTAACCTCTTCCCCTCCAACCATAACTCATGCCTCTGTTATCCTGTCATCCTCACCCACATCAACAGTTATCTCCATAAACTCAATTGCCCAACTACCTATCAAGCTTGGCTTGACAAATTATGTTTCTTGGAGAGCCCAATTTAAGTCTCTCCTTATTGGATACCATCTTATTGGTTATCTTGATGGTTCTATACCACCTCCACCACAATAAATTAGTGATGAGAAAGGGCAGATAACATCTAATCCTAATTATCTAAAATGGCTCCAGCAAGATCAATTACTTCTTCATGCCATAATAGCTTCATAGAACCCATAATATCCTTGTTAGCCTTAGCTTCATCATCTGCTGAAGTATGGAATAAGGCCACTTCTCTTTTTGCTAATAAATATAAATCATGAATTATGATACTCAAAGAGAAACTTATAACAACCACAAAGGGAACAAAGGCAGTTTCAAAATACTTGCAGCTTGTCAGGTGTATTGTGGATGAACTTGTAATCAATGGTTCTTCCGTCCATGATGATGATCTTATTATCAACATTCTTAATGGTTTAGGTGATGTAAGAACCTAAAATATTTCATAATTATATATAGAACCATAACATGTGCATCATTAAGAAAATTATTATAATATCTGTCATTTTTGGTCATTTTATTAATTGTATATTTGTTGAATTAATTGAGGATATATAAATATTTTAAGGAATTCAGAATTTCTGTATGCAGGGAGGGTTTTGCGAGGCTGATTTCATGATTTTAAAGAAATAATTTGGTAAAGTGTAAAATATAAAAATTATAAATTTATATCTCATCTTTAATTTTGTAAAATGGTTCTGTAAAATTCAGTATGGGTAAAGAGTTATGTCTCCTTGACCAGAACTTATCTGGTTCATTATTTTCTGCAGGAATTTGAGTATGTTTAAATTTTCTAGGAATGATTGAGGCTGAATGAGCCAAAAGTGTAAACATGAAAAATGTTCCTTTATGTGTTGTGTTATTGGATGTAAAATTTTAGGAGAATTGGATAAGTATAACTTAGTAGAGAGTGAAATTAATCAGGCCTGTTCGACTGAATTTTGGGTAGTAAGTCAGGGTGAATTTTAGAGATTCACCATAGTTTGTATAGTTATCCTTTTGATTTGAATTTTGGATATGTTGGACCTCTGAATGTCTATTTTAAGTGATAAAAGAATCAGGGAGTTTGGATGCTTATAGCTTATTTGCGAGCTGATTAAATATGAGTTGTTGAGAAAGGGTTTCAGCTCGGCAGAATCTGGCATTTGCGAGCCGGCAATGCGAGCAGACAAAGTGGCGAAGAGGCATTGCCGAGGTGGCATATGAGAAGTGGAGTTAGGCGAGCCAAGTTTGGCGAAAAAGTATTGCCGAGGTGGCATATGCGAAGTGGAGTTCTGTAACACCTACCAATTTCCTATGTCATTTTCGAATATATATATGTGTATAAATTTTAAATTTAATTGGCTGAATTAAATTATTTTGCAATAAGTATGATTTTTACTTATTAATTGTTTTGGATAATAATAATGTCAGTAAATGAGAATGAAAAAATATTCGTGGATATGATATTGATTGATAGATTGAGTTTCTACATTGGTAAAAATATTTTAAGTGCTGGAAGTTAGAAAATTTACAAGTCAGTAGCGATTTGCGTAAGTTGGGTTAGAGTGTATAATACCCTAGCAAACCATAACATAAATGCATGAATAAATTCTCAGTATATGGCTCATTAGTCTTGAATTAATGGGAAATAATTTTAGAAACACAGTTAGAAAATAAATTTGAAACTTTTCTGGAAAAAGGCGGTGTCGGGACACTGCCGAGAAATTAGTAGTCCGGTCAACAGAAAAATTTCTGAAGTTAGCTTGGGAGTAAAATATAACCATAATTTATGTGTAATTTTGGTGAAAATAAAGAAGTGAAAATAATTTAGGAACACTGAAAAGTAAAGAATGGCATTTTGGTAAATAAAGAGTAATTCAAGGTGAATAGTGAAAATGGGCCAGTCGGAGTTACAGAATGACTCCAGAACTATTTTTATAAATAAGGATAAATTAAAATAAGCATATTTTCTTTTATACTGATATCAAAATCTTAATAGAACTTTCGGAATAAATTTCAGAAGATTTAAGGACCAAAATGCAAAGATTGAAACTTGAGAGATTAAGTTATAATTTAGCAATAATTTTTGTCTTATATGGGCTGTAACAATCGGGACAAGCTTCATATTCTCCAACCATTTTCCCTTCCATGCCGTGTACACCATTTCCATTCCTTCCAATCTCATTTTTCCATTTCTTTATAGTTTTCTTAGAAATTTTTATGGAAATCTACTAATTTGAGGTTGAATAACTCATTTCTACCATCAATTTAAGGTGAGGAGCAAGGATTAGGGAGGACTATTGCTTGAGAAATTTGGCCATGGAGGGTGATTTTGGTAAGTTGTTAGTTTGTTTGATTTGATTATTGTTTTAGTGATTATTTAGGTTGAATTGAATGGGTAATTAGTTTAATTGCATTAGTTTATCCATAATTGAAAGTAATTGCAATTTAAATGTTGAAATTGAAGTTGTAAAGGGTAATATGTTGAATTAGAGTTAGGAATGGCAAATTGATGTTAGAAATGTTTAATTGGATATGAATGAACAACTAATTGATGGTTAATTTGATGTAGAATTGGAGAATTTGGAATTTGAGTTTTCAAAGTAGCAAATTTGGGGATTTTTGGTGGAATTGGTGCAATTAGAGTGCACATTGGCTAATTGGATCAATTGGTGAGTTTACAATGCATCAATTATT
>CANXYC010050219.1:0-26243 GCA_948193065.1 Aleurites moluccanus
TGGAAGGTGGTGTGTTGGCCGAAACTAGGTTAGGATATTCAGCAATTTTCTGCAACAAATTCTGGATGAAGAAGAAGGAAATGGCTGAAATGAACTATTTATATAAGTGAAGAAATTGGATGCATTGGTGTATTGGTACTCAAACTTTAAAATTAACATCTAACCATCCAATTAGCTTACTTTAATCCTATTGGTTATCAATAATCAAAGTCAAACTAGATACCATAAGCTCATCCACACTAAATCAAAAACCTTAGGGCAAAAATCTAATAAGGTAAGCTCACGATAGCTAAAATGCTCCCGAACGATCCAACCGTCCGATTTTCCATCATCTAATCCAACGGCTAGATTTAATCAAGCCTAAACTATTATAATAGAATCATACACACCTTATAATCCCATATTCAAGGTAAAATTACAATAAGGTCCTTAATTTACTTCGAAACCCCTTAAACGCCCCCGTTGAGCCGTTTTTCAGAAATTGTCTTCAACCGGGTACATTTTTCCATACAATTCCCAAATAAATAATTTAAGACCATTTACATTCACTTTTATTCTTTTCTTTACTCAAATATACTGATAAATTTATAAAACCTCGAAAAAATGCAAAATTATGATTTAGTCCTCCAATTACCAAAAATTCCAAACTTACCCGATTAAGTCCTAACTGACTTCAAACCAATTCTAAGCCTAAAAATAGGTCATATAACATGCATATATATATATTCCATGCATTCACATATAATATTAACACATCGTAAAGAAAGAAAAATAATTTCCCTAAAGGTCCCTATCAGGTTTTAGGCTAAGGTGTTACAGAAGGCTAAGAGAACAATTAAAATAAATGCACACTAAATATCCAACTTGTAGATAAATAAAGGATAATTGTTGGTGGAATATTTAAGGTTAAACAATAAATTACATTGAGAAGATCAAGTAGGATAAATGAATCAATGAAACTCATGGCATGTCAGTATAATATATATAAAGAGTCTCGTATACTTGTCACATATCAATCTCATTAATGAAGCATAAGGTGGATCAGGCCTTATGGCTAGAATATTATCCTTTCCTAGCAAGTGTTAAAATAGTCATTGTGCATAATATTGATGGTTTTCCCCTTACTACCCCATCGAAATAGTAGCTCTGTTATACTAACATATAAAATAGGGAGAATGAACTTATATTGATGCCAAAAAGGCCATTAGAAATGTCATATCAACATAAGATAGGCAATGGAAAAAAAAATTACAGTAACAAGTAAGCAATAGAAATAATAAGGTTCAATTAACAAAGCAATAGGTTCATAAGTTAATCATTAATCAATCAATGTCATTATAATTTAATAAATAAATCATAGATTCAATAATTGATACAACAAATGGCAAGGAACTTAAGTATGAGCTAGGTATAAAAGTGGTCAATAAAAATCAGTTGCGCTGGCGAAATTGGCTAGCCAATATCGCTGGCAACAGTAGCATTGGCTTGGTAGGCCTTTCTCTCAGCTCTTTGCTAGTGCCATGGCTCCGCTGCCTCTGCTAATAATAATAAACCTCCCTTTCCTCCTCCTACTATTTTGGATGAGAAAAGCTCCAATGTTGGAGTTAGCAAGCCAACTAATTTGTCCATCATTTGCCTTCGCCAATTTTCACTATGATTCTAGGACTTAGACCGGCGGCTCTTCTTGACACACTGAGGTTGGGGCTCTTCTCTTCTCAGGTAGTTGTTCATTGAAATATATATGGAGTTATTTTATATGCTTTTGTTTAATTTTAGATCTTGAAATTTTTTATTTATTTAATTTTTATTTACTAAAGAATGTTGTAGTACTAGCATTATTCTCATATCTAGACTAGTTAAAGAATCAGAGAAGTTAAAAGGTCAGAAGTTTAACTGGGGTCAAATCGATTGAACCAGAATTAAATCGAGAATAATTAAATTAATTATATAATAAAAAACATAAATTAATATGCTAATGTTAATTAGTTTAATATTAATTCTTTCATTTTATTTTTAAATTAATTTAATTTTCATAAATAAAAATAAATAATTTAATAAAATAAAATTATATATAATGATATATATATATATATATATAATTTTTACTCAATTAAATTTATTATTATTATTTTTAAAAATTTATGCTATTTTAGTATTTTAATTTATTTAATTTTATATAAATTTGTATAAATTTATAATTATTTAAGTTGATTTAATATTAGTTTGATGAGTTTTAAATTTTGACTTACTAATTATTTTTATTTAATTTTTAAATAATAATGTGTGTTGTTATTAACTTATTATCATAATATATTCTATTTATACAATTAATATAATAAAAATAATAAAAGAGGCTAAATTTTTCCTGAATACCAAAATGACGCCGTTTATGTCTTTCAAAATGACGCTACTTTGACTAGAGTATATAATAAAAAAATTTTAAAAATAAAATAATGTCATTTTGAATGAATTAAAACGGTATCATTTTAATAAAAAAAAATTAAAAAACTCACCCACCTGATTTAAAAAATTTGAATTGAGTCGATCGAGTCACCAATTATCTAATTAGATTATTAGATTTTAATTTTACTTTAAAAAATGAGTAATTAAAATGAATCAATTCGGTCAATTAATTAATTTTTATTTTTCAATTCAGCCGGCTAATCCAAATTCGATTTTCCAAACATTGAGTGTTGGTATTAATAAATTGACAATTTTAATGAGCTTTTTAACAGAAACTTCAGCTTAGATGGTATCTTCTCAAAGTGGTAATTACTTCTTTACCATCTTCAGCGGTCGGTTCATTAGTCAATCGGTTTTAAGGTTATTAGATTGATTTTTCTTATATATATATTTTTTTTCAAATTACTCTACGATGTGGCACTAATAGTATTAAAAGAAAATGCCCCGTCATTATAAGCCGCCAGAAAATTGGTTTTAGAATTGACCGGTAATAAAATTACACAAAAATTTTAAATTATGACTTCAAATACAAAAATTTAAAGATTGTGTAAAAATTATAAAAAATACATTCATTTTTTTTTTAATTAACCCTTTTAGTTATCAATAATTACTGTATTTATTTATGAGATTACAAGTGAAAATTTGAACTTGATGAATGTTATAGAAATAAAGGATTGATGAATGTAAATTGGGATTAGTAGTCACGAGAAGCTCATAATTTCAATTCCATTGCAGACTTAAATTATCATGTTGGCAATTTTTGATGGGGAAGTACAAATAATATTCAGTAATTTAATCTTTTTATTAAAAGGGGCTGTTGCATTTTTAAAATTTTTTCAGAATAAGAAAGGAAAGGAAACAAAAAAGGGTATAAGATATGAACTATCATTTGTTTATGAGTTTAATAACTTCAGAAAATAAAGAAAATTAGGGTGTTATTGATATCATCAAATCTCTGCTTGCTCTCCATTTAAAATTAAGGTGATAAGAGATAAACATAACTTTTTATTACCAATAATAACTTTTTAATAATTAATATCTTTTCTTATCATTTAAACACTGAAATATGAAATATTTATTAATCCTTCATTTCTTTTCTTTTCCTATCCCATGGAATAAAAATTATATTTTTTTTCTCATAAAAAAAAAAATCCTAAATCAAGCTTAGACTAATGTGCTTTGTTTATTTTGACAATTAAGTATTAAATTGATTAGGTTTAATAGATAAATTTATCTTAAATATTGTGCACTTTAGCAATTATATCCTATTTTTTTTTAGGATAATTTTATTCTGATTTGAAAACTTAGTTGTAATATTACTCTAAATCATAATTATAATTTTTTTTTATAAAAAGTCAAAAGTTGAAGTTGATGCTTAAACTTCATATATTATAAATATAATTTATAAATTTCAATTGAAAGTAATTGAACTCTTTAATTTTCTAAATTTTATTTTATGAGTGATTAATTTAATTATTAATAGCGTACTAAATTCATAAAGTTGAAAATCTTAATTAATTTTTATCGAATTTTAAAATTTATTTTATAGTATGGTATAAAAAGTTTCAAGTTAATTTTACTTTTATCTTTTAAATTAATATAAAAAATTATTATTTACTATTTTAATTTTAATTTTAAGGTATAATTATAATTAAGTTTTAAAATTAGACTAGAATCGATAAAAAATAATAATAGTCTATAATTGCAAAAACAAGCAAAATTCAGACTATATTTATCTATTAAGCCAATTAACTAATATAATTAATATTTGAGGATTTTTAATATGATATCAATTAAAAATATTTTTATCTAATCAAAAACCTATCAAGCATTGTAGCATTCACTTTTGACTTAAAAATTTATTTTTACTAATTATAAAAATTAAAAAATAATTTTTAAACATAAATTTAAAAATAAAAAATAAAAAATTTTATATCTCAACAAAGTAAATTTTTATATCTCAACAATGTAAAATGTAAATTATATCTCAAATTCATAAATATTAAAAATATTAATTTAGTAACTATATATAATTACTCATGGATATTTCAAAATTGATCTCACAAAATAATAATAGTGACATCTAGCTCTTGAATTAAACATTTTATGAGATTTATGGATTTATTTGGTTTTCTAAAAGTAATTTTTTTTTTTAAAGTGAGATCCAATATTTAAGAATTTTTAATTTTTAAAATTTAGTTTTCTTTTACCTTAAAAATATTTTTAATTTTATAATTAATTAAAACGAATTTCAATTCAAAAGTAGATCACACAAATAATATTAATATTCTAAAAATATTTTATTAATTGATATTATATTTCAAATAGTTAAATATTATTAATTTTAATAATTTGATATTTAAGTGTCCAAAAATAAAAATTTACAACCATCAATGTGTTTTTAAAAAATACCATATAACTATTCAAAGAAAATTAAGTCTGTATTTGACAAAAAAATTTCATGCGATTGTTAATTTTTTATTTTTAATAGTTATATTAAATCTATTTGATTAATGATAGCTGTTAGGTAGTCAAATAACAGCTACTTATAAAAGCTTCAATTTAAAATATTTAAAAAAAAAATCATAATTTTTTAAGTAAAAAAACTAAATTATCATATTAAAAATAATATTTAAATAAAAAATATGTATAAATATTTATTTTTAATGGTTATTAAATATATTAATAGCTAACAACTCATAATAATTTTACTAAATATTTACAACAATCAATTATGAATTATCAGTTACTAGCTATCAACAACAATTGCTATAAATAGTTAGTGAGTATTTGATAAATTTTTTTAATATAATTATTAATTTTTTAGTTCTTAATAATTGCGTCATACTCGTTTGGTTATTGACAAACTATTAGCTATTAGATAATTAAATAATATCTGTTTATAAAAATTTCAATTTGAAGTTTTTTTAAATTTTTTTTTTTAAATAAAAAAATTAAATTATCTTCTAAAAATAATATTTAAATAAAAAAATAAATATTAATATTTATTCTTAATATTTATTAAATATATTAATAATTAATAATAATTTTATCAAATATTTAAAAAATCATCTATTAAATAATAACCACTAATTATCAGTTATTAACCATCAATTAACAATAACAAATAAATCAAATCAGAACTTAAACTTAAATCCACTTTAAATCAAACGGGTTTAAATCTCTACTTTGTCCAATTTTTCTTGGGATTGACGAGTCTTTTCCCAAGTCTCTTCGTACTTTTATTTCTACTCTTATTAAATATATAATGTGTATGAAACATTAACAAGTCAAGGGATATAATATTTCATATGAAAAGTTAAGGGGACACAAGCCTAACAAGGTAAATTTCAAGAAAAAAGTCATGCACTATACTAGAATTATTTATAAATTTTTATATTACGTATCAAGTAATTCTCTAAATACTTGAAATTTTATATGAAACTATTGTATTAAATTTTTTAGATTATTTTTTCCTATAAATTTTATAAATTAATTTGAATAATACTTTTTTTTTCCTTATTTTCTAAGTAAAGATAATAATAATAATCATAGAATAATAAATAAAATTCCTAAAATAAAATAAAATAAAATAAAAGCGGAACCAAATGAATTTGCAACATGTCAGGAGCAGATCCTGTACTCAACCATATCTGATTTCCAATCGGCCCTTTTCTATTTTGGTAATCTCTTATTGTTGGCGCTTAAAATTCCTAAAAGCTTACCTCGCCAGCACAGAAATCTTAAATTTTCTTCGATACAAACCCTAGAAATCTTCTCAGTGCGTGATCCAATCCTCTTTCTCTCTACTATTAGATCCCTAAAACCTACGCTGTCAGGTTCTTCTTCTTTTTTCTCTCCAATTTTTTTTAACGTTTTTAGTTTTTTCAGTTATCCACCAAATACTTCTTCAGCTGTAAATTCGTTGTTCGCCTCTCTTTTTCTGTTCGGTTCTCGGGAAAAATGGTATTCGGGCTCTGTTCTTATTCCTTTTTTTTTTTGTGCTTAAATAAATATATATTGCTTTCGGAAGAAAATGTAGAATTGGGCTTACTTCTTGTTCTTGTTCCAGTTACTCTTTCCACTTTGAGCTTTATAATTTTCATTTGCAGTTAATTTTAATTGTGAAATTTAGTTAAGTTTTTATTTATTTTCTCCAAATTATGATTTAGGTATCCTCAGCTTCATATTTTATATTGGCCAAAAAAAAATATATAGTAATTATTCATGCGATATGATTGCTTCATTCTTTGTGAGAATATTGGGAATATAAATAAAACTAATATTTTTCAATGGGAAATCATTTTATAATTTTCAGTCTCTCAGTCTTCTAGGGCTATAATTTTATTGAAAGTGAGGCTATATAACAATATTATGTGGTTAAATTATGCTTGGTATTGTTATTGAGAATTGACACTATAACTACAGAAGATATTGTGCACTCTTATTCTATATTTTGCTAATTTTATTAGGTTTCTGTTTGGGATTGAGTTTTGACCTGCATTTGAAAATTATGTTTTGAATGGTTTTCTATTTTTTTTTCAAAATGTTTTTAATTGCTTTTTATAAACCACTGTTTGGAAAATGTTAGAAAATCTAGCCTTTCCAAAACCATGGTTTCTTAAGCTCTATAGAGTTTAAAAGCAGTTTAATAAAATCATTTTAAACTCAATACCAAACTCACACTAGTTGGTTGAAATGCTATTTCAAATACTTGGAGTTTGATAACATGATTCTGTACTTAAAATTAAAATTTTTCAGCACTTTTTAATTTTAAGTTGTTTGATAAGGGTTTTCTATACATCACTTCAAAGTCTCAATCAAGCTAAAATTCAATTGAAATGATCAATCAAAATTTTGAACTTAAATTTTGCATTGGATATGATAAGTGATTGGGCTTTTCAATGACTTTGCTATTTAAAACTTTTAGCACTTATCTTGTTTGACACTTAAAACTCGCTTATAAATTTTCAACAATTAATTTTTACTTTTATGAAACACCACTTACTGTAGAAACATTTGTTCTTTCAGGTGCTAGGCATCATGGATTCTAACATGCAGTCTCCACCTCTAGAAAATGTGGAGACAAAAGCAGCATTCCGTAAACCTCCAAATCCTGCAGCTAATAGGAAGTATCGTCGCTGTTCTCCTGCTAGTGGGTCATCTTCACCTGAAGGTTAGTTCATTAATTTTGATTACTATCTATACATGTTTTGTGGTGGTCTGATGCTTGCAGTTTGGTTTAGTTTCACTTTATGATTTTCAAGAATATGTTATTGCTCTAGTGCTTTCACTATATGGGATGGTCCTGTTTTTCTGTGAATTTATGTTTAATTTGATGAAGCCTGTGTTTCAATTTAGTTGGAGTTGGCTATTTATAGGTCCTTTTTCTCCTTATAGGGTTAAAACTTTCCATTAGTTGTGATATTATTATTATTTTTTTTCTGTACAAATGAACATCTGCTGCTACTTAAAGTTTTCATTGGCATATGAATGGGATCAAACTAAATCAAATTCAAAATCTCATGCACCAAAAATGTGTTCAATAGAACTGGGCTGGGGTACTTTGTTCTTAACAGGAATCGATACATGCAAAGTCAATTCAGCCTTGGGCTTCAATAATAGAGCCTAATATCGTTAATGTGGTTTTACTTTGATTGCAGACAGTTAGCAATGCAAAATCAGAGCTAATTCACCGTGTCGATCAATAGACAACATTGGCCTAAAGGCAAGTTTAATTGGGTTGGTTTGAATCATCTAGATCCACATTGGAAGTGGATAATTATATTTGATAGGGCAAAGGAATATTGGGTCAAGGCCACAAAAAGCAGATCTATTATGTAATTGAAAGAAACCAAGTTTCTGCTACTGCATCTGGTATCCAAGAAAATGGTCCTTCAAAGTTCTTTTTATGGAAAAATTTACCCATTAGCCACCCATCACCTCCTGCTAAAATGGGGGTAATATATGGAAGTGTGCTGTCTGACTATTTTAGAGGTGGATTTAATTGCCTATCCTAGAGATCATGACGCAGGACGAGTTAGAGGGTTGGTTATAAAGGGGTAAATTTAGGTTTACATGGAGGCTAGGATGGGTAGAAAATATAGAAGGAGGCTAGGGTTTTTAAAAGGGTGGACTTGTGAAGTGAAATTAAGCAATAATAAAGATTTATGGACTGTTTGGTATACTTGTGAACAGTGCCAGATGAACAGTGATGATGAATAGTACCGGATGATCAATGATGATGAACAGTGATGGTGAACTATAACGGAACAATAAATTTAGATAAAATAGTTTAAGTTTAACACTTGAACTTCTTTGGATATCACATCCAAGATTCTATGGCATCACACTCTAGGTTGAATTACATCACATAACTTGAAATAGCATAATTCTGTGTTTTTTATTCAATAACAAAGCTGAATTAAAAGTATTATAAAGCTAGGTATTTATAGACTTAAAATAACTCCTAAACCTTTAAGTGAAAGACTTGTGAACTAGTTTACATCTTATAAGGATCTAAACTTTTAAAATAAATTAAAAGAAATGATATTATCCTAAGGTTACAAATACTCTAAAATATGACATTAAAATTAATATAAAAACTCCTAAAGAAATAGGGAAATATACTCCTGCAAAGTTGAAAATTACAAAATTGCCCCTTATTTAAAATAATAGACTAGCAAATAACTAGATGCATATTTAGAGTTTAATATGCTTTGATTTGTCCAATAAATCTCATATTAAATCTAGACCATAGTTCTAAGTTTAAGTCCTTGAATTTGTATTTTCTTGTCTTCTTATTCTCCGTCATTCTCCCCTTGTTAGAAAAAATTCGACCTCGAGTTTTAAAGTGTCTTGGCAACAAAGATAATGATGAGTTATTGAATTGCCATTTTGCCTCTTTGGTTGCTAGTAATAATAGGAAATTTGAACCCATTCTTTGGACTTGTATATGAATTGAATCGGAATTACAAAGTCCATCTCTTGAATATTGGTCATAGGCAATATAAATTCAACTTGTTTTGTATTTTCAATAATAAAGTTTGACTCTTTTGTTCCTTCTTCAACAACATTCTTGACAAAGTGTTCCTTGCATTTATGTCCAATCCCCTTTTGAGGAAATAGCTCTAGATTCTTAATGTCAATACAACCTAGTTGTTTTCCCTCTTGTAACTTCAAATTTGTTGTTTATGGTAGCTGAATTTCCTTCTTTAATCTTCCAACTCCTTGCTTATGCAAATTTATAGGCTGATTTTGATGGTTCAACTTTTGGGATGGTGATTTTAAGCTTTCCGCCTCCGTTTCTAGTTGATCAACTTGCAGCACAAACTTTTCTTGTTGTTCTACATTTGAAGTAGGTTGATGAAGCTTCTCGGCATGCTGTATTGCCCAATTGGCTTGTTGTTTAGGAGTTTTAGCTTGCAATTGTTACTTTTGCACTTGGTTTTGGAGAGGTTGTATTACTTTTTTGCTGTCACAATGATAAACTCTGGAAACAGGAAGTTTAGGGGCCAATTTTTGTGCAACTTATTTTGTCTTCAACCTTCAATTTGTTCCTCTTAATATTTGTTGTTATATCTAGCCATTGACATACCGCCTTTTTGTAAATTACTCACCTTTTGATGCATCTTTTCAAGATAATAGGGTGGCAAATACTTCCCTTGTAGCTTAACCTTTATCTCTTTCCCTGTACTTAGGTGCTTGTCTCAATCTTTCCATATTGTGCTCAACACCATTACCACCATAATTTAGCTAACCCAACAAGTTCTATCTTTGCAAATCTTATTTTACGATCTTCTCTCATATTATACCAATCAAAGAAAGTTTTAAGATAATGAAGCCAATCACAAAATGAAGTAGGATTTGATGTACTTTCAACATTAGGAACTTCTACCTTTATCTCTTAAAGCGATGTCATCTACTCTATTATTTTGTTGAAATTGTCTCCTATCATGCTTAGTTACAATTTGCAAATCTTGATTACCCATAGAGCACATCATCAAATCTTGAAGTTTTGGTTTCTTAAGATATAAGACATGATTAATTGTCATAAATTCATGATACAAAGGAGGAGGAGATTTTTCAGGATCACCATACCTGTGCTTTAAACAATGTAATTCATCTATTTAGAGCTTGCAAACACTAATTTTAGTTTGTAATTGTCGAAGTTCTTTTCAAAGAATATCCTCCATCATTGAAGATTAAAACAAGAAGCTCAGAGGATCTTAAAGCATACCAAATTGACACAGGATAGGTTAAAGGGTTGGTTAGAAAGGGATAAATTTGGATTTATATGGAGACTAGGATGGGTAGAAAATATGGAAGAGAGGCTAGGGTTTATAAAAGGGTGGACTAGGGAAGCAAAATTAAGCAATAATAGAGATCTATAGACTGTTTGGGGTACCTGTGAACAGTACTGAATGAACAGTGATGGTAAACAGTAACAGAACAATAAATTTAGATAAAATAGTTTAAGCTTGACACCTAAACTTTCTTGGACATTACACCCAAGATCCCATAGCATTACACCCTAGGTTGAATTATATCACACAACTCGAAATAGTATAATTACTGTTTTTTTTATTCAATAACAAAACTGAATTAAAAATATTATAATGCTAGGTATTTATAGACTTAAAACAACTCCTAAACCTTTAAGTAAAGGACTTCTAAACTAGTCTATATCTTATAAAGATTTAAACTTCTAAAATAAATTAAAAGAAATAATACTGTCCTAAACCCACAAAGACTCTAAAATAAGATATTAAAATAAATATAAAAACTCCTAAAAAAATAGGGAAAGATTTTCCAGCAAAGCTTATAATTACAAAATTGCCCCTTATTTAAAATAATAGACTAGCAAATAACTAGATGCATGTTTAGAGTTTAATATACTATTATTTGTCCAATAGATCCCATATTAAATCTAGACCGCATTTTTAAACTTAAGTCCTTGAATTTGAATTTTATTGTCTTCCTATTCTCAGTCATATCATCAAATTCACTTTCTGTATCACATTAATTTCTTCCAGCTTTGAGCCTCGTTGGTGGTAATCAATACCTTTTTATGTGAAGTAGGGGAAATCAATTGAGGGTGTTGATTGCAGTTAGGTAAGCATATCTCCACTGACTGTTGGATTATCGATTAAGGAGCTGTGTGATTGTTATGAGAAAATATCAGTGGAATGCTGATGGTGATATCTGTCTGATAAGCACGTGTTTGTATGGAGACAGATGGTGTAAATATTAGCACATACAGGGTGATGGTAGGAAATTAGGTTTGGCGCTAAAGTTGGAAGATTTGTTGCTTACAAAGTTCAGGAATTTGGTGTTGTGCTACATTTGCCATTTGGTATTGAGTTCAGGAATTTGGTGTTGTGCTACATTTGCCATTTGGTATGTTGCGCTTTGAGATCAAGACTTGTCTTTGCATGTATCATAAATTTTTCTTTTCAGCGCTACATTTGCCATTTGTTATGTTGCGCTTTGAGATCAAGACTTGTCTTTGCATGTATCATAAATTTTTCTTTTCAGCTTCATTATGAGTAGCTTTTGGGGGATATCTCTGACTGATGTCTACCAAAACTATAGCTTTGCCTTTTTATTTTTTATTTTTCCTTTTTTCTTTTGTTGTTGCCTTAGCTTTTACATTGTAATCATTTTCTTATTTATCTAAATAATTAATTCCTATTTTACGACAATTAATAATAATTCTAATCACTAAACGTGACTGGAACTAATAAACTCCAAAGCATAGATAGTATTTTTTCCTCAATTAACAAGTAGTAGCATATCTTATTAAGCCGACTAAACGTTCTGCTACCATACTGTGTATTTGCAGTTATTTGCATCATTTCATGCAAGACTGTATTATTTAAATATGCTGGGTAAATTTGTTACTTTTTTGGATTATTGAAAACAACAAAGGATGTTCCTTATTTAGTTATTAAATCAGAATGATCAAACCATTTAGTTTCCAATTTAATATGGCACCTAGATTATTTTAGTGGGAGTATTTTAAATCACGTTGAGGTTTTGTTCAGTCATCTGCTAATGTTTAAGACAGTGTTGATGTTTGAACCAGGCTAAGGGGTTGAACATTAGCTTAAAGACCTTAAAGCAGCTTGAAGGTTTTCCACATTTTTCCATTACCTGTTCAGTACTTAATTATGGTTTTCTGTTGATGTTTCCACAGGGACTCCTACAGGTGAACGTGGCACTAGTCCATTCTCTTCAAGGGGAGATCCTGCAAAAGTTTCTGAACATCAACAGAGAAGGAAAGATGATGAAAGGGAATTAGACAGGGATTCTGGTAGGAGCCAGTGTGGTAAAGATTCATTTAAACATTCTGATCGATATTCCTCTAGGAATTCCCATGGTTATTCTAGGCATGATGAGTACAGTAGATATGGGAAGCATGTAGATGATGAAGAGAGGCATTACCAGGCATCATCCCATTCTGGCCGTGAATCAAGGGGTACTACTGATCATACAAGAGAAGAAAGTGAACGTGGTAGGTCAAGAGACTATACACGAAATGCAGACAAATACTCGCGTGATAGATATGATAGCTCAGGGCATAGAAGCAAGGATAAAGAGACTCTAGATCATCAGCAATTTAGGTATAAGGATTCATCTCCTGACAGAGCTGGATCTGGTAGGAAACACACGGTCACAACTTCTGAAGAAAAGGATAGGGATCGATACAAGCGGCATAGAGATGGTCGGGATGAGAAAAGGGACTATCATCGGAGTTTTGGAGACCACAAAAGTGATCGTGCACTCTACCCTGATGAATCCAGGGCGTATCGAAATGATTCTGTAAGGGACCATGATGGTTATCGCTATCAAGAATCTTCTAAGAATGGTAAAAAAGAACAGAATGGTCAAAAAGAAAAGAAGAAATATGATGACTGGTGTGCAAACAAGGACAAGGACAATAGAGCCCCA
This sequence comes from Aleurites moluccanus, assembly GCA_948193065.1. Lineage (NCBI taxonomy): Eukaryota > Viridiplantae > Streptophyta > Magnoliopsida > Malpighiales > Euphorbiaceae > Aleurites > Aleurites moluccanus. The sequence goes on from CANXYC010050219.1 coordinate 13,417, forward strand.
CGAGAGCAGAATGAAGATAAACCTGCTTTTGGGAGTGAAAATCAAGACTTTGCACTGAAAAAGCCAAAGTTATTTAGTTCTGACAAAGATGCTGATTACTGTAAAGATGGTAATCATTCAATTATTTCCTGTGTTTTATCATATTACTTGATATTGGTTTTTTGGTGGTTTTACAATGATGCAGTCCTTAATCTGTTAGTTACTAAGTCCTCCACAAATGTAGCTGACGAAAAGCAACCTTCCAAGCAAGTTCAGGAGGTTGATGGTAAAGTGGCTGTGGGACAGGTCCATGCCAATCACTTGGAGGCTGCTAATGACCTAAATGCAGCAAAGGTTGCTGCAATGAAAGCTGCTGAATTAGGTACGTGATACTTTCATCTCTCTTTGGGGTCTTATGTTTGGAGCAACTACTCTAAAGTTATATTTGGAGCAGCTATTCTAATGTTGTATTTTATGTTCATACTTCTTGTTCACTTGTGCATGCGATAAGGGGAAGTCAGCCAAGTGTTTACATTGCAACACTTGATAAATAGGGAATTAAAACATATACTTATGTTTGATGGTTTATGCCCTCAACAAAGTTTAGATTGTACTTCTGTTCTTTTATAATTCAAGCAACTAGCTATTTATCTTGTCTGTAAATAGATCATTCTAGTGTTGCTTGTTTTTCGTTCTTTCTGCAATCTGAAGGATATTTACTGTTTATAGTTCTAAAAGACTAGAAGATGCTCAATGCAGGTGAAGTATTTATTTTATTGTTGCTCTGTTCAATGAGATTTTGTTGTGTCATTTACAATGCACTAATTATCTCAAAGTTAGGCATAGCCGATCTTCATGTTTTTTATTGCTAGTAATCAGTGTGACTTTGCATGGGGTTATGCTGTGAAAAATAAGACAAGCATAGAAGTTAATCTTTTTTACAGTAAATTGGCAAGTTGGATATTGTTTTTCTAGGTTTCCAAAACTTATTGCCCTGCAGCTCCATACTCCATCTTATAAAGTGTTTACTTGGTCATTTAGTGCTCATATTGCCTAATAGTATAGAACATTGGAGCTTCAAATCCATTATATACTGGAATTTATAAATATGCTCTCAGTCTAGACATTTATTTATGATAAGGGGGACAGGTGGGTGAGGCTTGTTGTCCCTCCTAATTTGAACGTTACCAACTAAATGATACTGAATTTGTGGATGTGGATAAATGTAGTGATAATAATGCTACACCAAGATCAAGAAGATGCTAATAGAAAGCCAAAAGTCTAGTAGATTCTAATAGAAAGTCAAAAGTCTAGTTTATCTCCCACTTAATTTTGTTCTAAGTTAGTCTCTTTTTAATGGTGTCAGCGAGAATGGACATGGTAGCGGACTGATATGAAATGTCTATTATTCATCCTGAGAAATTCACAAATTGTATGTGAAGATTTCCTTGGGACAAGAGAACATGGAGATTCACTATTGGTTCTTCTGATTTTTTTTCCATTATTTTTTTATTCATTCTTGTGCGTTCAAGCTTGTTCATGCTGAGGAAACTATAGGATATGATGTAAGCATATGAAATATATTTAGTAAGCCATTCATACCCGACCATTCTATGGCATGCATTTTAGTGCATCAGATAATTTTCCTTTGGATGCTCTGGGGATAAATGGTTATATTTGGAATTGAAATCCAAGGATTTCGTGGACCTTCACATGAAATAGTATATTGATAATCTTGAGCCTCCTGGAACTTGTTCTCAGTTGAAAGTTCTTCTGTGCATGATTCAGTTAACAGGAACCTAGTTGAGGTGGGTTTTATGTCAACTGATCAGAAGAAAAAGCTGCTTTGGGGGAATAAAAAGAGCACAACCTCAGAAGAGGTATTTTCTGATTCATTCTTCAGTTGTATTTTAGCCGTGCATCTTTAATGCCAGTAAGAGGGCTGCTGCTTCTAAGCTGCTGCTTCTAAATAAATTTTGTTTAATTCCCTTTTCCCTTTCTACAGTCTGGCCACAGGTGGGATAATGCATTGTTTGGTGATCGTGAACGACAAGAAAAGTTCAACAAACTCATGGTAAGTCTTGTTTCCTTTTTCTCGGTTCTTTGAAATTACAAGTAGCTCTGTTATGAGATTACTTGAGAATGAAATCTCAAAAGAGAACCAGTTATTGCATGATTGTACATGAACAGTTCTCTCAGTTAGTTCACATACTAACACAGTTTTAGAGTCTGAGGTTGCCTTGGTACCTATGGCCGATTGTAGGGTGTGAAGGGCGAAGTGAGGGTAGAGCACAAGCCCCACAACGAAGAGGGCAGTGGTCATCTCCAAGCGGAGAAGCAGAAAGAAGTACAAATGGATTTAGAGAAGCAGTACACTGCTGGTCTTCGACGAAGAGATGGCCGCACTGTTGGATTGGGTCTTTGAGAACCTGTTTAAGATGGTTTTGTTCTCGCAGAATGTTTTCTGGTTGGACTTTTTTGAGAGAATGGATTCATACTCTTGTAATGTCATGGAGAATATGTTATTTGTCGCTGGACATTTCATATTTTTGCAAAATAGTGTTTATGGAGCCCCAATTAGTTTTGTCCATAATTCTAATGGGTTATCTTATTCTGCTGTTCCTTATAAGTCTTATACTACATTATTTGCTGGTGACATCGCTTGAATTTGGAGATTTGAAAGTTATTGATCCCTTATTCAAATTTTAGATTTGAAAAAAAAATAAAAATGGAGAGATGATGTTAGATTTGAAATAACATAGGTAAAAAAGAGTTCGAAATAAAATTTTGGACTGGGAGATTTCAATAAGTATTTAAATTAAATTTAAATATTTTCAATTTTAATGATACAATTTTTTATTAACCAAATGTACCACAGGATTTGAAAATCATTGAAATACTATCAAAATTCTAGGATCTAGGCTTGTTTAGTGTATAGAAATCTCCATGCCGTAAGGGGAATGAAAAATCAAGGTTAAAAAAACCACTAATCTCAAAATTAGATCGGTCAAAATTGAATCGGTCAAAGAAACGATGAAAATAAATAATTATAATTAGATTAGTTAAAAAATCGATAAAAATAAATGATGAAAATAAATGATTATAAATTTAATTGAAAGAATCGATAAAAATAAATGATCAAAGATTCAATTGAAATCGAATTAATTAAATTAAAATTAAATAGAAAATAATTAAATTAATATTATATAATAAAAAAATATAATTATATAATATTTTTATAAATAAATAATGAATATTATATAAAATATATGACTTAACAAACTCTTATTAGTAATAAAAATTATTATTTTTATTTGAATTTATTAATTAATTTTTAAAATAATATTAATTAAATTTTAAAATTTAAATTAATGATTTGAATATAAATAAAAAATAGTTAAAAAATATAGAACAGCTTCCCATAATAATGAAGTTTTTACATTTTAAAAAAAAAGTTAATTACTATTTCCTCTTATAAAATAATTTAATATACTAAGTTTTTTCTAACTTTTCAAAAATATATTAACTCTCTTCGACAAATGTTATAATATACTACTAAATCTTTTTATCCAGTTTTACCGTTAGTCAACTCTAATATGATCAACAAAGGCAGTGAAAAGATATAAATGCCTTTACCCTTTGTTTTTAATTAATTACATTCTATTTTTATTTTTAAAAAATATTTTTTAGGGTTAAAAAAATATATTTTCATATTTTTGACAAATTTAAAAATAAAAATAAAAATAAAAATTTTATATTTTATTTTTTAAAAAATAAAAAATTTGAAAATAGAAAATAACAAATAAAAAATATTTTTTTAAAAAATATTTTTATTTTTTATTTTCAAATTTGTCAAAATATGAAAATAAATCTTTTATTTATATTAAAAAATTTTAATTTTTAAAATAAAAAATAAAAAATAAAAAATATTTTTGTTTATTTTTTATTTTTAAATTTATCAAAAATATGAAAATAAATTTTTAAATCTAAAAAATATTTTTTAAAGCAAAAATAGAATGTAATTAATTAAAAATAAAGGGTAAGAGTATTTCTATCTTTTTATGACTCTTGTTGACCATTTTAAAATTAATTAACGACAAAATTAGATGAAAGGATGTACTAGTATAACAAAACATTTATCAGAAAGAGTTAATATATTTTTGAAAAGTCAGAAAGATTTAATATATTGAATTGTTTTACAAGTGAAAAATAGTAATTAACCAAAAAAAAAAAAAAAAAAATGGGGCCATAACATTGAAATGTGGGCCTATGAAACATTTTAAAAAATTTAAAAGAGTATTTAGATGTCCAACTATAAAATTTAATTGTCATTTAGAAATGCACACGTTGGTAATTAAAAAATTATTGAGTGTTTGGATGTCTAACTATTAAAGACCAATTGTCGGTTTGAATTGCGATTGCCGACTAAAGTTTTTATCAACTGAAAAAATACTTTTATCTCAAATTGACAATTGTTATTCGCCCATTTAAATATCCCCTAAAAGTCATTGAAAAGTCGTATATATATTATAATATTATCCATTTTATCTTCTCTTTCTTTCTATTTTCAATCTACATTGAATATAAACCATGAGATCAAATATAATTTAGGGAAAATTATAATTTAGTCCCTAGATTTTGATATAAATAACGAAATAATCTCTGTATTTTAAGAAATATATGATTTAGTCCCTACATTTTATCTCCATAAGACTATATAGTCCTTTTGTCAATTTTTTTTTACCTTTTTCGTTAAAAATAAATTAAAAAAAAAAAAGATACATCCCAAAATAACCTTACACTTTCTCTACCACACTTCTTCCTCTGTACCTTATCATCTCAATCTCATTCTCATCCATTAAAATTCCATCTATATCTCCTTCTCCACCTTCACCGCTACCATAACTGCTATTTGTTATTCCCAATTATTTTCAACTGATTTCTTGCTATTCTATCCATAAAATATGATATAGTTGCCATTTGATGCCCCTCTATCTTTCTCTTTCCCTTTTTTCTTTGCTATCTTCCGTATCATGGTGATATTTTCATGGCGACGACGGCTATGGAGTATCTGTTGATGGCGATCGAAGAAGAGAGTCAATCGCTTGTGGGGTTTAAGGGGTGAGAAAGATGGAGGAAGGAGACGATTGAGCTACTTTGATGAGACCAGAGGGATTTTAACTGATTTGCAGGAATGATTGTGGGGAGTTGGGTTTTGAGATTGATAGTGAGGATTTGGTTCTACAATGTGAAGGTTCTTCATCAATTCCTTGAAATTCTTTGGTGAAGCAAAAAAAAAAAAAAAATGATTATTGATGAGATTATCGATTTAAAGATTAAAGTTTTGAATCATCAAAACTAATTTTTCTTATTGTAGAAAGAGAAAGAAAGGGAGAGCAGCTATGGCGGATGTTGTAGTTAGATTTTTTCTTGATAACTTGACAAGGATACTTACCCATGAGGCTAATTTGCTTCTTGGAATGAAAGATGAAGTCGACTCACTAAAAGAGGAGCTTCTCAAGCTTACTCATTTATACCTTAAAAATTTTGAAGGCAAACACAACAATTACCATTAAGCTTTTGCCGATGAATACTTGAGCCAAATATGGGATTTAGTTTATGAAGCTGAAGATGTTATTGATGAGTATGTTGCTTATGATTTTCAAAATCAGGCAACAGTTTTTGGGAGATAATCAAATGGAAATATTACCAACTCACTATTCGATGAAAAATCCTAGAGAAGATCACAACCATCAGAAAATGATTCAATACTCTTTATGAAAATAAAGACCTTTTTGTTTTTTTATCTATTTGGGTGAGAGGTAAAATTTAAGAGTGAATGAGAAGTATTTTAGTATTTTTACATGCATTTAATGAAAAAAATGGATGGAAGGTCTAAATCGTTTGATGGGTTAATATGTAGGGACATAATCATATATTTCTCAAAATACATGGACCACATTATTGCTCAGACCAAAATCTAGGAACTAAATTATAATTTACCATATAATTTAATCTGGGCCATTGATATATCATTGTAAATATATCTCGTTACTTTCTATGCTCTTCTTTGCCTTCTTTTTCTTATGTCGCCTGCACTGTCTTCTCTTGGTAATTTCTTCTTCGCTCTTGGTTTCTTCTCTGCTGCTGCTGGTTTCTTCTTTGTTGATTTCTTCTCTGCATTAAGCACCATTTTTGGATTCTACAAATTTTGAAAGGTGAGAAATTGAGATTTTAAGAAGAAAACTTGGATTGTTGGAAGTTGAGTGACGCGGTGGAGATTGTGGGATTTCTTTGTTGGAATTTGAGTGATGCCATTTTTAAACTCATTGACCAATTTTTTGCCGAAAATCTCAAGCCATCTATAGCTTCCTTGACCTGATTTGTCCGAAAAAATCGATTCAAGTCAGTCAATTTACCGATTATCTGGCTGGATCATCGATTTTTAAGTCGATTTTTGTGAGACGAATATTTGGGGATGGATCGAACCGACGGTTCAATTGGTTCTCAATTTTTTCGATTGATCAATAGGTCCAATCCGAGTTTAATAACCATGAAAACAACCACAATTTTTCTTTAAGATATCATAAATTTTAAATTGTCATAGAAAAGACAATTTTTATAAAAAAAAGTATAAAAATTTAATTTCAACTAGATGCTAAAAGCAATATGCTCTCTCTAGAAGAAAAATAAATTTTATATTGTAAAATTGAGATATAATCAAAACTAAAGCAAACATAAATAATTAGTCATACATATATATATATATATATATATAAATAAAAACTAAAGTAATTAAAAATAAAATAACTAAAGTTTAGAATATGAGTTGCCTCCCAAAAGACATTTCTTTATAGCTAATAGCTTAATTATGGCCAAATCGATTATACAAAGTGTCTTTTTTTTTTTCACAAAATCTCTTATTGTCTTGAAAATATTCAAAAATTTATTCTTGAACTTCAACATTTTTATGGCACAAATAAATATTCGGAGGTTTCTTTGAATTTTTATTCTCGATCACTTCTTTAATTACATCCACCCTATTATAATTTTTTTTAGAAGAAGGAAACTTAATAGATTTGACAATAATGTACTCTTTTTCCTCTCCTTCAACTTTCAAGGTGAGCTTATCATTCTTTACATCTATGATAGCTTTACTTGTAGCTAAGAATGACCATCCCAAAATTAAAGAAATTTCATATCAAGCACATAATGAAGTCTACTGGAATGTAGAACTTCCCAACCTTCACTAACACATTCTCTATAATCTGTACTGGTTTATTTATAGATCTATCCACTAATTGTAAGGAAATTTTAGTAGGTGTTAACTTTCCAAACTTCAATTTCCTCCAAATAGATAAAGGCATTATACTCGCACCAATACCTAAATCACATAAAACTTTATCAGAATTTAAACTATTAATAGCAAAACGAATAGAAAAACTCTGCGGGACTTCTAGCTTTGGTGGAATCTTCTGTTGAGTTATAGTACTGCACTGCTCAGTAAGTGTAATCATGTCTATCTCTTCCAACGGTTTCCTATTAGATAATAGCTCCTTAAGGCACTTCACATACTTTGGCACTTGAGCTAAAATATCTGCAAAAAGAAAATTAATGTGAGGTTGTCTAAAAGTATTTCAAAAGTTTTTCATATAATTTTTCAATTTAGTTATCTTTAATCTTTGAGGAAAACGAATAGGAGACATATATGGTTTGACTTGTGGTGGTGTAGACACTTCCTTTTGCTCCTCTTTTTATTCACTTTCTTGATTGTAAGAAGTATCTTATAGAATAATACTTTCTTGCACATCACGCGCGCCCCCACCACCCCCCCCATTTTTTTCTATATCCTTCTTCATATTCTATTTGCTCATTAATTCCCACGGTAATTATCTTGCAATATTTTATTGGTATGGTATATTTTTTGGCGACGGTCATATCCTAAAGGAAATCGATAAGGAATAACCAAACAAAAAAGAGGAGTAATCACTCGATTTAAGTTATAACTAAGACCACAAATACAATGTATTTTATTCCTCTAGAAAATGAGTAGCGATTTTATCCATGGCTAAGTACCAGATCGCCTTATCTAGAGATCCAGATAAGGAAACCGAGTACGAATTGGGAAAGTGTTAGGCATCCCCAACCTTCCTAGACATGATAGCCAGCCTCCATTCTAAGCTTAAAGTTTTAATGGAAGATAATAATCAATTTAAATGTGCATTAACCAATAATTCATAAACCACATAGCATATAAGTAAATTTTATCATGGCACATAATTGGCTGTACCAAAAACTAGACTGAGCATAATTCGTAGGAAATGTTGGAGGAGTCACAAGCGATCTCATTTAAAACTCAACCTCTTTAGATAGAATTATACAAGGTATAATTAATCGAACAGCCTCATATGACCATTCTTAAAAGACCACATAGTAGGAGAACAATATAATCTTTGCATGTTAGATAAAACACACTAGTCCTAAAGAAAAGGAAGGAGAAATGAGCCTTTTAGCAACCTAACAAATATAATACGCAATCAATTAAAGGTAAAGTATATCATACAATCATACATCTAGCACCCTAAATAAAGAAAGGAAAGGAGAAATGAGTTTAATACAACTAAATATGGCTTTTGGAGCCATGAGCTTGCTTTTGGGCCTTAATGCACATATGCCCATTGTGAACACGTGATTTTGCACCTCACTGTGTATACCTAGCTTTTCGCAGGTTCTGAAGCAAGTACTAGACCATTAGCGGAGCAATCGAGCTTCCCTGAACTTTCAGAGCACCCCCGAGACATAGTCGGATTTATATTAGACCGAACTAAACTTGTGCTAGGAGGAGCGACATCCGACATAGACCCAGAGTCCTCAAAACAAAACCATACTCATGCTAGGCAAAACTACATCTGATATTTATTCAAAAAATAGATCTAAAACACTCGAAAAATAGACCCAACATATCCAAAACTGATCCGAAAGACCCAAAACAGTCCCAAGAGATGCAGAGCAGACTAAAAAATTCATAAAAGGCCCGAAACACCTGCTGCCACCAAGGTTACTAGTGGCAGCCACTAAGCACACTAGTGGCAGTGTTGCTAAGCAAGCTTGGTGTTGCCGCCAAGGCTTATAGACAGTTCGGACTTCCAAAATTATAACTTTGCCCCTCCGAACCTCTATAAATAGAGGCTTCTCTACCATTTTTGCCAACATTTCTCTCTTTGAGAAATCCATAAATTTGAGAGCCTCTCTTTCTAGAATCTCTCTTTGAGTTTTTCTTTTTAAAATCTCTTTTTGAGATTTTTCTCTAAGTTCTCTTTGAGAAATTAGGGGGAATTAGTGGGCTAATTTAATTAAGCTTTCTTTGAGCCCTCCTGCATTAATTAAGACTGACTCTCTTCGAGTCATAAAATCTACCAAGCTTTCCTTGAGCTCTCAACTTAGGGTTTTAGTTATCTTTGAATGAAAAATCGACTCTTTTTGGTTCTCTTTGAACCGATGCCTATAAAACCTCCAATTAATTCTTATTGAATCAATCGGACCACCTCAAACAGGAATCCAAATCCAAAGGTGGAACTCCAGTCCAATAAGGCTCTCCAACAGCCTCCGCCTCGAAAATCGCAAAGAAAGGTAAAAATCAAATTTGCAATTAGACTTGAACTAGACTTGTAATTAGACCAAAAACATACTTTTAAATTCGAAATCAGATCCAAAACCCTTCTCAAGAAGGGTAAATTATGCGGATTTTGATTCACATTTAAATGGGATACGTAGGCATGTTTTTTAATCAAGCATCAAATTCAAAATACCCTAAAAATATTTTTTTTTCCCTTTTTATTGCTTTAAATTCATTTATTTTAGAGAACATGTGATTGACCTAGAACCCATAAGGGCTAAAGTCAATATCTCCTATTTATTTGAATTAAGAAGTATGTGATTAACCTGGAATCCATAAGGACCAGAGTTAATATCCTCAATCGCCGGTTATGTAATAATTTAAATTCTTTACTGCTTTCAAATGTATGATTTTATCTACTGCTTTAGCATCTATTATATACCATGCAATATAAATTGATCATTAAAATAAAATTTTAAGTTAGAATCGATTAAAAGCCAAGTTCAAAATTTCTTAAATCAAAAACCTAGTCCCCATATCTAACTTGATTCGATAATCTCTTGCATTTTATCCTTGTGGAACTAAATTGGAGTCATTTTTGGATTTTTATCTTATATTTTTCTATTAAAAATAAATTAAGATGGCGACTCTTCGAAACAGATTTTAAAGTCGAAATGAAACAAAAACAGAAACATGAGAAACAAAAAATCAACCAATCATTCAAAAATTAAAACAGAAAAGGTGACAAAACTCGCAATATGAGACCGAACTCCAAATGAGTTTTTCGATTCCTTGAGCGGGATGAATGTAGCGCTTGGACGAGGCCTCATAGTTGGCGAATCCACTGGGATTTATCATTTTTCAAAATGAAAATGAGGACTGCCAATTGGTTTGAAAAATAATTTTTCAAAGAAATTCAAAACTTGGCTTGCAAATTAAATATGACTTTGCATTGCATGCATGACTACATGGACTCTTTGTCCATTACTAGTTACAAATCTCAGCCTGGGTGTGAGTAGCATTGATCTAATAGCCCTCTTTGCATAAGTATCCAACTTGCATCCTTAATTATTTTAAGGTATAATGGACATGTAGTACTATTAGAACAACATGAAACTTTTTGTTTTACATGTGGTTAGGTATATTGCTGCCTTGGTAGGACCCTAGATGTCACGAACCGTTTCTGGATCGCGATGGTCCTAGGGTGCAGGAGATACCGAGGCGACCGACACGCGTAGAACCCATCACTCACATCAATACAATATCAATATTGCAGCGGAAATATCTATACCCATCATCAAACACATAACATTATATAACCATACACTACACATATGCACTATTCATTCTGTTACTCTGTCAATCATTCTGTAACTTTTTGTATATACCATAATCATATTATTAATAATCTCCAATATTCCCATAAATACATATTCATACACTAACTATACCATACATAACCCATGGAGTAGTTAGGATATGAACATACAAAATATTCAGTGTTTAAATTAATTACACAACTATAAATCTGCAGAATCCTCAGAGAGTCAAAAAGCTGGGATTTCTACTTCCTACTCTGCACCTGAGAGGGTAAACAGTGAAAGGATGAATATATATGATACTCAGTGAATCTAATATGCATCTACTAATAAAATAGGAAATGAGATATCAATAAGCAATAGGCAGATGAAGTAAACAAATCAATCTGCACATAATATTTATAATACAGAATCAAGTATAAAATATGACTGTAAGTAAACAATCACATCAATGGAAATATATCACATGGATAAGATGGAAATGACAGATATAAAGCCATGAAACGCATAGATATGTGTCAAGCACAAATCAATTATATAAATAAACATAAGACTGTACATATCTTATGGCTAGGACATCCCTTCCTAGTACATGGTACTGTAAAAATACATTGTGTACAATGCTGACAATATGAACTCACTACCCTATTGGTGCAACAGTTTTGTCAAATCACCTCAGAATCAATAAGCACATCAATAGATACCATTTAAAAATAATGGCATCGGCAAGTATCAATAACACATCATCAATTAATTGAATGAGCATAAAATCAATAAGACATCAATAATAATCGATTATACAATGAAAAGTCTAGCAACCAATAGTGGGATCAAAAATAAATTGGTCATTTATGGCCAAAAAGTTGACACAATTGGCATGCTATTGTCACTAGCGACGGTGGCATTCAAATGGTTGGCCAATGGATTTTTGGCAAGGTTTTAGTAGAACATTGACATTGCCTTAATTATCAACAACAAAGCACATTGTAAGCAATCCCATAGGTATCAAATACAAGTCAATAATCATCAACAATTGGATCAATTTAGCATACAAAAGCCTTATGAAAAACAAGAAGAAAACTAGGCAATTTTTGGCGTAATAGGTTTGGCCAAAATGACACTTCTACATAAGTGTAATATCCTAGGTGAAACCCTAGTTGGAAACCCTAACCCTAGTACCTAACCCCTAGTGGGAGTTAGGGGTATTTTCATGAGTTTGTTGCTATGTGTGAAATATGATTTTACTTGATGTGTTTCTATGCTATTGACTGTATTACATGCTATAGGATTTAAATGAAGCAATTACATGTAATTGATAGCTACATGTGTTATAGGATTGAATTAAATCTGCTTACATGAGTGATTGATTAATATTGTGTTATATGATTTAAAATGTGTGTCACATGTGTAATTTATTGTGAATTAATTATTTGGAAAAATAAATTGAGGGTAAATAAAATAAAATAGTTTAATTAGGTTAGAAAAATAATAGGGTTTGATTGGATGAGAAAATAGTTGGGAGGGAGTTAGTTGGGAATTTGTAGGACTTAGTTGTAATAGGAAGAGATGGAGGAGGGATTTAGTAGTAAATTGGTGCATCAAATCCCATGGAATAGAGTTTTGGTACATCCAAATCTAAGGGATGCATGTAAGGGTTTAAAATGGCTTTTCTGAGAATAGGAGCACTTGATCATATGCCAAAATCCCACTAACAATATTTTAACCAAAACCAAATTCTGCATTTCCCAAATTCTCACTCAAAACCTTGAACCCTCCCACCAAAAACCAGAAATTTCTTTCTTCCTTCAAGCATGGTTCGGCCATTGATGGAGCTTTGAAGATCTTGGAGTTTTGATAGCTTGAGTGGAGAGCCATCATCTCATCCCTTCTATTTCTTCAACTTAGCACAAAAA
>CANXYC010050397.1:0-12796 GCA_948193065.1 Aleurites moluccanus
TAATAATTATTTTGTGAATATTTAATTAAAGTTATGAATATAAAAGAATTTTTGGGATTTATTATATTTTAAAGAAATAAATATTTGAAAGTAAAAAGGAAAATATATTTTTCAAAAATTAATTTTAATTTAAGTAATTTATATTAAATTAGAAAAATATTATTTTTTCAAGTTTTAGTATATTAAAATGAAGTACATTTTACAAGAAATTTATTGACTATTTATTTATAATTTTTGGATTTAAAATAAATTTTCTACAAATTAAAAATAAAATAAAATATTAAGACCAATCAGAGACTGCCATGTGGCAGCCTCGGATTGGCTGCCATCAGATTAAAATATGCTGGAACATGAGAAGGAGCAAAAAAAGGGAAGAAGAAGAAGGGGGAGAGGAGGAAGAAAGGGCCGATTTCCGGCACCTATTTTGGCCAAACCGAAGGGAGGTGATCGACACCTCCTAAACCACCGTATAGCCTGCCATGAGAAGAGTTTATAGGCACTGGTCTTGCTCAATTCCAACCACCAGGTAAGGAGTTATTTTTGTTCAAAATAGCTCCCATGACAATATTTATCAAAAAATTTCAATTAACCATAACTCTCTCATTTGAATTCCAAATTAAGTGATTCTTGTTCCTATGATTTTGTCTTGATCCCAACTTTCTTTTCGTACCCATCTTACCACCTGAAGTTAGCTGAAAAAGGAGATCGAAAAATGAAACCATCGGACTTTCAATGACGGATTCCGGCTGCTAATCCCGATGACTCTAATTTTGTTGAACTCCATTTTTCATGGGCTTTCCAATGACACCAATTTTGCCCCGATTGGAGATCGAAGCTGGAACTGAAAAATATGGGACACACATAGATTTTCGTCAATTTTGAGTAAGTAAATTTAAATTTATTCTAAAATTATTTATAAATTATTTGGAGATTATTTGGAGATAAATTTATGAAAATGGTTGAATATTTATATTGGTATTGGAGAATTTAAGCAATTAAAATTTGATAACTGTATTTTTATTAGATGCAAAAATTAAAGTAAATTTGCTATATTATTTTAGAGTTATTATAGAAATTATTTGGATGAGACTTATAGAAAAATATTGAGTTTAACGTTGATTTTAAAATTTTCGGATAGTGAATTATCAGGAATTGTGTTTTTATTGAATGTAAGAATTAAGATGAATTTATTATATTGATATGGAAATTATTATGGAAATTAGGTGGACAATATTTATAGCATTTAGATACTGAAAGGTTAATTTATTTAAGGAGTAATTTAATGAAATTGATAATTAAATTAAGTTTATAAAGAAATTAAATTAAAATAATTATTGAAATTTGGTAAATGGATTACTCACTACTATTATTATTGGTACATCGGTATTGATGAATTAGACCGATTAAATATTAGATTTGAGTTGAAATGTTTATTTATTTGCTATAAGTAATTAATTATTTATTTGGATCAAATGATTAAGGCACATAAAGTTAATTATAAATATTTTATTACTGAGTTGGAGACCCAGGAGGGCTCAATTGATTGATAGTATTGGATTTGAGCCGATGAGCTGATTATTAGAAGTGTTTTTATTTTTGGAGGTTATGTCCTATTTTAGAAGAGGTTCTGCCAAAATTTCGGCAAATTCTCGAAATTCGTTCCTTATATTTCTGAGTCAGTATTTGAGTATTATTCTAATAAATCTCGTATATGGTACATGTATTTCAAATGTACTCCTTACTGTCATTAGGAGGCGCTCCGAAGAGAGCTAGCTAGTTAATGGTCGTCAAGTTGTGAGTTGATATATTTAATTTAACTCTGCATGCAAGTATTGATGGATGAAATATATGTATATAACTATCGTTATTGCATTAGATTTAGGAGCATGATGTATGTTTATGTCATATTATATGATGTTTATGATGATGATGAATGACATTATATGTATATGTTGTCGATGGAAAATAGGGTGATGTGGAATCCACCACTAACACATAAAACATCAATGATGTACTCTGACATAACATGATTTATGATGGTGTTATTACAGGGATTGCCTAGTTCGAGTTGATCTCACCGTGGCCCCTGGACATGGATAAGACAGTATAAGGATGTCTGGTTTGAGTTGATTTCACCGTGGCCCCATAGTTGGAATTTAAGAGAGCCAAGGGAGGAGGTCGGCTCCCCATTTACGATAAACGAAAATATAGATGAGGTTGGATTCTACGGACATTTTTCATCATGGTTGTTATGTATGTTTATGGGTGATTATATGTGATGTGACATTTCATGTAGATTTAATAAATGTCTTGCATGTTAAATTAATTAATATCAGCTCATTGAGTCGAACGCTCATCCCTATTCAATATTTTTTCAGGTTTTGGGTTGAGCTTACAGAGATTGAGTTTTTAAGTTGAGTATTCCTGTCTTTCATTTCTCAGGCAGTGGAATATTTTGCTTTATTATGCAATTATTTTATGGTCATTGTGTTAAAATCTATAGAGCTCCGCATTATTAATTTCAATGTCAGATTTATGGTTATATTTCTATTGATTGTTCTGTTAAGCAGAAACTTAAATTGATGTTAAATGTATGATGTGAACCCTGAATGATTAAGTAATGATGTTAAGTTTTGAGTTGCTGTTGTTAGTCAGGCTTACTATAGGTTCCGGAAGCCTTATACTTTCTTGTTCCTTAGTGCCGGTCACGTACCCAATGGGGTCTGGTCGTGACAAAATTTAATTTTTTCGAGTACAAAGTGAAACTCTGGTCCGGTAAGGCTCTCTGACCGCTGCCGCCTTGAAAATCTCAAGAAAAGGTAAAAAATCAAACTTTCAATCAGACTTAGTGTAAATCAAATCAAACTTTGAATCATACCTAAAATTGACTTTTAATCCAACTTAAAGTCAATTTTTTTTTTTCAAATAAGACCCAAAAATCTTATGCAAAAAAGACAAACTTTATGGATTTTGATTCACATTCAAAGGAATACGAAGACTTGCTTTAATTAAGCATCAAATCCAAAATCCTAAAAATCATTTTTTCCATTTTCTTACTTTTATTTAGTCATTCTTGGAGAAATTGTGATTAACCTAGAATCGAAAAGGGATAGAGTTAATATCTCCTATTAATTAATATTAAGGAATTTGTGATTAATCTAAAACTCATAAGGGTTAGAGTTAATATTCTTAATTTTCGGTTATGTAATGATTGTTTTAATTTTTTTACTGCTTTGAATGTATGATTTACTGCTTTTCGATTTATTTACTGCTTTTCATCCAATAAACGTCATCCAATTAAATTGCTCATATAAAAATAATACTTTTAAGTCATAATTAAGTTGAAGCCAAATTGAAGTTTCTTAATCGAAAATCTAGTCCTCAAATTCGAATTCGGTTCGAAAATCTAATGCATTTTATCCTTGAGATGTAATTGGAGTCAAAATTGGATTTCTTAATCATATTTTTCTAACAAAAATAAATTAAGATGGCGACTTCCCAAAATTTTTAAAATAAAAAAATAAAAAAAAAATACCATCATCTCTTCAAAAACAAAAAGCGACAGCCACTTCCGCGTGGGACTCAATCCAAATAAGTGTTCTGATTTTTTAAGCGAATCAGACTTGCGCTTAGGCGAGACCTCATAACAAGTAGCTCCTATATATAAGAAATGGGAAGCATGATAAAATTTTAAAACATGCTTACCTTACCAAATAGCCAATATGGATGATAAAAAAGGCCTATAGCTTATGTAAATGCAAATTGATAGTGGTGATCATTTAAGGTCTTTTCTCTTCAAAATGGTGTCGTTTTGTACAAAAAATAAAAATAAAAAAACAAAAAACAAATTTTCTTGACCCTTTAACACGAAAAACTTGGTCCGTGTCACCCTAGTGACCGAGTACCCGGTCGTGTGGCCAAGTTTTTACCCAAGTCAATGAGCCTGTGTATAAACCATTGGACTAGATTGGTCTGAAGATAGATGCCCGATTTTTCTAGTCTAACCAATTGATTCGGCTCGATTTTAATAACTTTGCTTTATACTCAAAAATTAACATGGGAGGGCTCCAAGTTTGAAAAAAGCATGTGGCTTGCTAATGTTTTACCTAAAAAACATAGCTTGCATATATAGCGCGAGTAGCAAATTGAAGCTTACTGCAACAAAGCTTGTTCGCAAGATAAAACTCACCTATAGTGTTGAGCTCGCTCGCAGGATGAAGTTCAACTACAATGTGAAGCTTGCCACAACTCATGCTTGCCCATAGGCAACGGTTCATTTGCTAAGTGGCATTACTTGCTCATCCATAGAAGGCGTTGATTTGCCAAAACAAAATACTAATTCTTTAAAGAAAATTTATTATAATTGAGTGAATTTCACATTCGAGGATTTTTCAAATATTGAGTGAACTTTACACTCTGAAGCAAATTATCTAAAAGAAAATACTTAAAAGGGGCGAAAGAAAAAGGCTAAAATTCCAATTTAAATATTATAAATGTCTTATTTTGATAACTAACTATTGGATTTTCAGAAATTAGATTGAAATTCCAATTGACAATTTTATTCTATCTAACAAATCAAGTTGAATTATCAAATGCCAACTGATGGCTACATTTCTCACCTTTTTTTTTTTGAATTATGATTAAAACATTGTTTAGAACTTTTATAGTTCAAGTCATTTAAACACCTCAAACCATTTTGAGGGAGACTAATGATATAATATCATAACATCTATATTATAATAGGTCAATTTAAGAGCAAAAGCAAGAAAAACCCACAGAAAAATAATGCTCACTTCGTACGTATAAACTCAAAGACTAAAGATAAACCCTTAACCTCAAACACAAACATCTTTCTCTGTAGAATGCTCTCAACCTAACCTAATATTGACTAAATAATCAAAGTGGGCTCATCGAAAACACCTTTAACACTCAATTTAATGGTCTTTATGTTCATCATCAAATATATTAGTAGGTTATTCCAAGAGTTTAATATGATAGGTTGGGTAATTTTCTCATTGAAAATGGTTCTTCTAAGGAAAAAGTAGACACAACTCTCTTTATAAAGCATATTAAGAAGGACATTTTAATTGTTCAAATCTATGTTGATGATATTATATTTGGTGCTACTAATGAATTGATTTACAAGAATTTCTCTAAGTCTATGCAAGGTGAATTTGAAATGATTATGATTGGAGAACATAACTTCTTTTTGAGACTTCAAATAAAGAAACTAGAATATAGTTCATTGGTCAACCAATCAAAGTATACAAAGAAATTACTCAAAATATTTGGAATAGACAACACTAGGCCTCAACCTACTCCCATGAGCACTATCAAATTAAAAGTTGACGAGAAAGGTAAATTTGTATATTCTAAATTATATAAAGGTATGATAAGATCTTTTCTTTATTTAACTGCATCAAGACATGATAGATAATTAATATATGCATATGTGCACATTTTCAATCAAATCCAAAAAAATCACATTTGGCATAAGTCTAACGAATTATGAGATATCTTGTATACATACCAAACTTAGTTTTGTGAATCCTAAAAGATCCTCATTTGATTTGTACAGATATTTTGATGATGATTATGGAGGATGTAGAATTGATAGAAAAAGTACTAGTGACACTTATCAATTTTTGGAAAATATGTTAGTGTTATGGTTTTCTAAAAAGCAAAATTCAATTGCATTATTGTAACACCTAAGATTTTGATTTTCATGGTTGTATGAGATTATTGACGATCCCATGGTTATAGATTGTATTAATTGTAGTTATAAATTGTATTGATTGGTTGTTATAGAATTGTTTCTTTGCCACAGATATTATTTAGAGTGTGTTAGTTGATCTCAGAATTATTTTGGTGAGTGTTAGAATGGATTTGAGAAGAGTGTGTTAGTTGATCTTAGAGTTATTTTGGTGAGTGTTAGAATGGATTTAAGAAGTGATTGCCTTGATGTGAATTAACCTTGTTGTTTCACAGGCATGAACTTTTATCACAGCTGTGAATTTGTTCTCTTTCACGGACGTGAACTCTTATCACAGTCGTGAATTTGTTCTCTTTCACTGGCGTAAACTCTTATCACAGCCGTGAATTTGTTCTCGGTTTAAATATAAGACATTGACTTTTTATTGTTCACGGGCGTGAATTCATTCTTCACGGGTGTGAATTCATTCTTCACGAGCGTGAGCTTCAGACTCTATATATATAAGTCATTTTCAGATTTTTGAAAACCGAAAACCATAAATTTCTTTTTATTCTTATTTCTTCCCCATTGCTCAACCAACCTTCTCTATTACTCTTTGATCACCCAAATAACCATTTTCTTCAAGGATTCTTCATGGGAAACATATTTTAAGGCATCAAATCACTTCGAGGACTTCTATTCTAAAAAAAATCTCTTTTTAGGATTTTGAAGGTAAATTATAGACTTTTGTTTTTATAGTTGTTTATAGATTATGACATTGTTAGATTAGTTATTTATAGGTTGTAGTCAGTCTTTTATGAGCATTTATTGCCATTGATTATGGTTGATATGAGAGTTGTGAAATTTAATCGTTTTATGTAAATAATATGATGAATAATAACTCTTTTTCATAATTTATACAACTCTCCATTTAATGGTTTAATTGGTATTAGGAATCATTTTATTGAGTACTAAGGGGTATAGAATCATAGAATTCTTTATGTTATGGCTTTGAGGGAGGAAAACCTAATTCACCCATTTTTGAAAAATTATCGTTTTAGGCTTGGTGTATCCAATCACCTAAGGATTGATGATTGTGGTGATAGTTGAGTTATTTTCTTTGGATTTGAGGTAAGTTATGGGATAAATTGTTCTTTGTTATGAAATCCACACGTGTTAATATTGTTCTTGAATGAAGTTTAGTCATTGTTCTTGGAATAAATTTCATATTGAATATTATTATTTTTGATATTGTAATATCATTGGGCCTTAGGCCATCATTGAAATGTATTACCTTTGAATGGTCATTTGGGTCATATGCAATTATTGAAACCTATTGAATATTACTAATAATATTGATAATGTGAGGTCTCTAGACCCACCCACTGTTCCTTGTATCGATTGTATGGCTATTGATGATTTAGAACGCCCTTCTAATGAGGGAGAAATCATTAGACTGTGTGCACTAATGACCTAACTGATAAGGTCAAATTGTATCATTGGCTTCACCTAGGGGAGGTCTACCGGCCCTAGGATGTATGTTCTGATTAACCATACGTATGGTATGAGATCGTAGTATCTTGATGGATGGATGGTTGTTCTATCGTCACATGATGGGTGCCATTTCTTTGTAGGCATGTAAATATATGTCATTGAATGTAGTCTTATTGTTTATAAACCATTGTTACCATTACTATATATATATATATATATTGAATTCGATCTATTCTTTGATCAATCAATGTAAAACCCTAAGTGTTATTATATCTCCATAACTTATTGAGTTTTCAACTCATTCTTTCTTTCTATTGTGGATTTCAGGCGCTAAAGAACCTATTGACAGGATAGACAAAGCTTCTTGATTGTTTTTCTCTCTCCAAGAAGTTAATGTATTGACTTGATAATTATGTGATGTTTTGTATTTTTTTGGAAAATTAATCACAGTAGCTCCGTAGATTGCATTGTATTAAAATTGATATATGATTCAGCTTATTGGAAGTCCTTGTTCCTTATTGATGATGTTATTTTTTCTTTTGATCGATAAGGAATAAGTGATATTGTATTGATGGATTATTTATCTATTGAAGTATATTGCATGGTTATAGAATATTATTGATTATTATTGATCCAGGTTTGGGTTTTATGAATTTATGGTTGCCTTAAGCCTACCCTTACCCTAAGACCGTCACACTTTTGATTTTGGGGTGTGACAATTATCAATCACAAAAGCCGAGTATATAGAAACTGCTAGTTGTTGCACTAAACTTCTATGAATGAGAACTCAACTTACAAACTTTGGACATATTTTTAATTGCGTTCAAATAAAATGTGACAAAACGAGTGCCATTAATCTCCAACAAAATCCAATTCATCAATCATGCACAAAGCACATAAATATTAAACATCATTTTCTTAGAGATTATGTCTTCAAAGGGCAAATTAACGTTGAATTTATAGATATCAAACAACAATTAACTGATATATTCATCAAACAATTGGATAAGAAAGCATTCTACTTCATTAAAAGAGAATTATGTATGATTGATACCTCTCAAGTATAATGTTTTCAACATCCTTGGTTAAACTTATTGTGTTTGAAATAATATAATGATTTGTGATGATGTTAACTGATAAATGAATGTTTGGTTCAATGTGTGTATGCTTTTGAAAAAATTGAGATCTCAATGAGAGAATTTCTATAAATTCATGTCACTTTATCCTTAATTTATATTAATATATGAAATTCAAGTATATGAATGAGTTACATAAGCCATCACTCAAAATTCTTCACTCTCTAGCTCAAAAAGACCAAAAATATACTGCAATGCTCCTGACAATATCAGAATGTCTATTACAGTATTTGTTAATTCAAATAGAATAAATTTTCAAGGACATTATATTTTGTAATGCCTTTGACATTTTAAGTTTTGTAACGACTGTTACACTTTGTAATGCCCATGTCAGTTTAAAAACCTTAAATGTCGTTCTAAAAATTCAAATTTCTCCAAACATCTCTTCGTTCTCAACCAAGTTTGATCCTTCCACCCTAATTCCAACCTAAATTAAACTCTTCCTCTTCTATTTCATCCTCATTCCCAACTCTAATCCTAGAAAGATGCCCAAAACAAAGAATGTGGGTCACAAAGGTAATGGAAAAGTTTATGGATAAGGAAGGGGCATTGGAGCAACATCTTAACCAAGAAATGAACCAGTTAAGCCCTCTTATGGGCTCTCCTTTGATTCTTCAGACCTAATGGACAAGTTCTTGATCTTTCACTACCACAAAAATCCACTAACTAGTCGCCCTTTGCTCTTTATGGATTTGGATACACTGGATTTGGGCAATTTAGTATCAAGGTATTGCACTGATTTATTTAGGAGTGATTATTTTCCTAACTTTCATAGTGGTCCCCATTTGGAATTTGTGTATGAATGTTTTACAACATTTAAAATTAGTCCAATGGGAATTATGACTTTTCTCTTGGGAAAGCTAAAAAAACTTTGAAACATGATGATATTGGCACTATTTTCAAACTAAACACTAGTGGGCATGCTAATATTATTCCTGAAGATTGGGATCCTTCTCCAGTGTGGAAAGAGTTAACATGACAACCAAAATATGACCTCGAATTCAAACCTTTATGACTTGTCACTTAGAGTTTTCCATAGATTTTTTTACCTATTCTATCTTCGCTAAAGGAGATAGTAATGGAAATGTAAGCCAAAAGGAGCTCTTTTCTCATTGGTGTTTGAAGCAAGGAGAAGAATTTGATGTAGCTAAATGGTTCATTGATGCATTCAAGGATACGAGCGTCAAAACTAAGGAAAAATTGTTACTTGGAATGTATGTGACATGAATTGCAATCCATTTTGGAGTCACATATGATGCTGAATATGAAGTTAGACTTACCTCTCGAGACTACTTGGATATGTCAGTTTTAGAGATGTGGGAATTGCTAAAAGAGTTGATCACAAATGGTATTTGGTTCATGACAATGAAGAGGATTTTGACGATAGCATAGATGCTATGGTTAAAGGTTGTAGCCCCCAAGAAAAGAAGAAGAGATCCTTCTGCATCCATTTCTCAGCCTTAATTCAACTCTCAAACTACTCCCTCATCAGAATCAGTTTAAAAATTGATCCTAAAGCAATTGGCAAGCTAAATACTCATCTTGACTATTTTGAGACCTCAATAGCTAGTGAATTTGCAAAGGTTCATTTGATATTGGATGCTCTTGAGAATAACCAACTGGGTTTGCACAGGGATTTAGCCTTTGGTCTTACTACCAGTGACCTATCTATTTTTCATTCTCCATCCGTCAACTTGACTTATGAACTTTTGTTTGCTTCCTTGTACTTGATTCATTTTGGTACATCATGAGCTTTAATGCTCTATTATTTGCTATTTGATTTTTGTTGGATATTTTCTATCTAATTTTTGTTGGATACTTTAAGGTATTTATGTTTATGATAATGATTAATGTTCATATTTATATTCATTAACATATTTTAAAAGGGAGCTTCTTGAATATTGATATTTTATATGTTTTACCCAATTTTATTTTTATTATTGAAAAAAAAAGGAGAAAATAAAAATAATGAATATATTTGAGAAAATATGAATGTTGAATATGCATATCTTTGAGATAATATGAATGTTGAATGATATAAATATCTATATTATTTTTTTATTTTGTATTTCATAGGGGAATATTTAAGCATTTGATTAAGGGGGAGTATTGATGATACTTTAATAGTATGATTTAAATTAAAGAGATTTTGTTATCATAAAAAAGGGGGAGATTGTTGACCCTTTTGTTCGGGCTTTTCGCAAGTGTACGAATCGCTTTAGCAAGTAATAGAGTGAGTAGAGTATCGTCCCACAGAGAGGCGTTGTCAATTGCTGAAATTTATATTATCTATATTAATTGGAAAGAAATTAATTTGGTTTGGATGAATTTTTAAAGCAAAATTTAAATAAATAAGAAATCTCAACTTGGGAATTTAAGATAATAAAGGAAAACGATCTAGAATTTAGATTCCGTTAATTAAATTTACCCGGTTGATTGACTCAATAATGATTTCAAAACTAAAGTGTTTGATGGATTGATTACTCTCAATTATGAATTAGTCTCTCTCGAGCAAAAATCCAAACATTAACATTAATGCAAGTGTCTACTCTCGTGATCACCGAATTAATGTGAATTCATTAAGATCCTTTATTAATGAAACATGCCTTAGCTTATTAATTCCGTGAACAAATAACTATCGCAGCTCTCGCTTGTAAATAGCTACCTTAGATAGTGATTATAATGGCCAATTATAAAACACTTATAAATCAAAATTAATGAATCAAACTATATATTAAGAACAATTAAAATCATCAATCATTTTCATCAACCTTTATTATTCAATTAACTTCATCTAAATCCTAGAAAAAGGATTTAGTTCAACATGATTAAATAAAGAAAATATAAACTAATCAATAAATTAAACATGTTCATAATAAAATTAATAAAGAAATAACAAGTAGAGAAAGTAAAACTCTATTTGATGATCTCTTTGATTGATTGAAGGTTTTGAAACTCCAAAAATCCTTTTCTCTAGCATCCTTTAAGTCTCCTTAGCTCCCAAGTGTGATCTCTCCTTTTCCCAAGCCTTGGTAGCCTTTTTATAGACTTAATTTCTGAAGGTAATGCCAAATACCGAGTAGAAGTATGAAATACCGGTTGCATAGCTTAGAATACCGAGTACCCGTATTTCATGCAATGAGGCGAGATACCGGTTGTCCAGTGAAATACCGGTTGTACGTGGTGAAATACCGGTACCCAGTATTCTCTACTATCCCTCAGGTCTCACTTGCTTTTCAAATACCGGTTCCTTCTCTCAAAATACCGGGTAGTGTCTCCAAATACCGGTACCCGGTATTTTAACTCCAGAAGATAATTTTCAAACTGAAAATCCAAAATTTCAATTTTTAAAACTTCAAAACAATATCAAATCAATTATAAATCTTTATTCAAAAATCATAATCAACAATCTAAACAAAATCAAAATCACATCAAATCAAATATTATTCAAAATTAAATTTAAATCTTATTAAATCTACCAAAATCTTACTAAATCTTAATTTGAAATTAAAATTCAAAACTATACCAAAATTAATCTAATTTAAACAGAAACTATGTTAATTAAATATAAAATGACACCTAAAATATTAATAAAAGAGCTTAATTTTAATGTCTAATAATATATTTCAAAGTATTGTATTATTCCTCTAGTGTTATTTTAGGAAAGACTCTCTCTGTGTACCTATTAATTTTATTAGTGAAAAATTTATTTGAAACTTGCCCGTGGACGTAACCCAACTAAAGGGGTGAACCACGTTAA
The DNA here is from genome assembly GCA_948193065.1 of Aleurites moluccanus. Taxonomy (NCBI): domain Eukaryota; kingdom Viridiplantae; phylum Streptophyta; class Magnoliopsida; order Malpighiales; family Euphorbiaceae; genus Aleurites; species Aleurites moluccanus. The sequence continues at coordinate 12,083 of CANXYC010050397.1, forward strand.
ATTTGTTGTGTCATTTTATTTATTATTTTCTACAGTATTATATTATTTCACTAAAATAGTTATGATATATTGTGCAATTAATTATTCGAGATATAATTCTGTCTAAGGAAATTGAGTTTTAAGTGAGACCAATTGTGACTCCTCCAATCTATGCTGGGAATTATTTTTGATATAATTTTTGTATAATTATTCATACACTATAATTATGATTTTTCCCACTGCATTATCCCAACGCATATTGTATAGGAAAATTAAATTTATTTGTATTTATTTCTTGTCCGTATTAAGCTGATATTTGTAATTTGCTTTGTATATAATAATATCTTTCACTATCACCAATGAGTTGTTCACAAACAACATGATTTTAGTGTAAAATATAAAAAATTTTACCTTATTTTTAATTTGATTGAATTAAAAAAAATTATTTAAAATTAAAATAAATTTATGAATTTATCATTAAATCTTAATAGTATGTATATTGATTGAATTGATCTATAAACAAAATGACAAATAAATTATCCTAAAAAATATATTTGAAATTTCAATAAAACAAATTTAAATTTTTATTAGAGAAAAAAACTACATATCATTATATTTTATTTAGTATTATTTTTTAATTTTGAAATGCTACTAAGAAACTAATCTCAAAGCAACTATTTATATTAAATTCGTAATCAATTACAATTTGAATACTTTTATTTTGATAATGATGTG
>CANXYC010050479.1:0-17220 GCA_948193065.1 Aleurites moluccanus
ATAGAATAGTTCCATGGTACTGTGTATAGACTTTGGCATGTAGATAATGATAAGTTTGCATATATATATATATATATATTGTTGATTATAGTTGATGTTTGATTTAATTATATATGATTGAAATGTATGTTATATATATATTGATATTGGAATTGATGATGGAGATCTAGAGGGATCAGGAGTTGGAGATGATTGTGAATATTATAGAAGTGTTATTTGCTTGTTTTGATTTTGGGCATAGTCCAATTTTAGAGGAGATGCTGTCAAATTTTTCCTCAGCACTTTTATACATTTATTAAGTGGTTTTGTCTATTGCATGCCATATAGATAGTGATTTTGGGTTCTTCGTGGTACTGGTCGCTTATGCATCACCCGTACCCTAGGACCGTCACGACTTTCGGGTTGGGTCGTGACAGCCAACCATTTCAATGCCATCGTCACCAGCGACAATGACATGCCTTGCATCAACTTTTAGGCCGTAAATGACCAACTTATATTTGTTCCCATTGTTGTTGCTAGACCTTTGGTAATTGTATAATCGATTGTTATTGATGTCTTATTGATTCTATTGTTCATTCAATTGATTGATGATGAGTTATTGATACTTGCCGATGCCATTATTTTGAAATGGTGTCTATTGATGTGTTTTTTGATTCTATTGATTCTGAGGTGATTTGACAGAGTTGCCGCCCTGACAGGGTAGTGAGTACATACTGTCGACTTTGTGCATAATATATTATTATAGTACCTTGAACTAAAAAGGGATGTCCTAATCATAAGACATGATCCGTCTTATGTTTATTTATATGAGTGATTTGTGCTTGACACATTTCTATGCATTTTCTGGCTCTATATCTGTCATTTCCTTCTTATCCATGTGATATATTTCCATTGATGTGATTGTTTACTTACAATCATATTTTGTACTTGATTCTGTATTACAGATATTTTGAGCAGATTGATTCATGTACTTCATCTGCTTATTGTTTATTGATATTTCATTTCCTATTTTATTGGTCGATGCATATTAGATTAATTGAGTATTATATATACTTACCCTCTCACTGTTTACTCTCTTAGGTGCAGAATAGGAGGCAGATATCCTAACATTTTGACTCTCTGTGGATTCTGCAGTAGTGTACAAACAGTATAATTATTTAACACTGAATATTTTGTATGTTCATATCCTAGCTGCCCCATGGGTATGTATGGTATAGTTAGTGTATGAACATGTATGTATAGGAATATTGGAGATTTATTAATGATATGACTATGGTTATTACAAAAAGTACCAGAATGAATGACAGAGTATCAGAATGAATAGTGATTATGTGAGTGTATGATTATAGACTGTTATATGATTGCTGATGGGTATAGATGTTTTCGCTACAATATTGATATTGTATTGTAGTGATCGATGGATTCTATGGGTGCCAGTCGCCTCGGCATCTCCCACACCCTAGGACCGTCACGGCCCGCCGGATTGAGTCGTGATACTAACCTTTGTACATATAGGACTTATTATTGTTCATGAAAATACCAAAACTTATGGTTTTGTCTAAACAACAATTTCAGCTCCTCAAAACTTACTTAAGATCAAATAGATCTTAAAAGCTAGTTGCCTGTGAATCTTATATCAAATATAATTCATATTTAGTAGATTTGTGATGTTTATGCCTTTGCAAAACAAACTTGACTTCCTTTTTCTACCCCTCAACAAAATGAAGTAGTCGAGCACAAACATAGACATATTCTTGAGTCAGCCCCAGCTCTTCGTTTTCAAGCTCATCTTCCTTTGCATTTTTTGGTAGAATGTGTTTTCATTATTGTTCATATCATAATCATTTACCCACACCATTTCTTTCAGGTCAAACTCCTTTTTAGAGACTTTATGGTAAAATTCCCTCTTATTCTCATCGTCGAGTTTTTGGATGTCTTACATATGTTATTGATATACATGTTCCTCATAAGTTTTCTCCTTGAGCTAGGCGTTATGTTTTTCATGGTTATCAAGTTGGCTGAAAAGCTTACAAAATTTATGACCTTGTAACTCAACAAGTTTTCACTAGTCGAGATGTTGTCTTTCATGAAGATGTTTTTCCTTATGAGTCTATTTCATCCACTCCATCTACTTCTCCCAATTTCGCACTTGTAATTCTTATTGTTGATGACACATCCCATTTAGAATCACCAACATCCTCTTTAGCACCATCTTTAACCCACCAATAAACACCACCACTATAAGCATCTGTTTTGGATCATGTTTCACCCATTTCCACTAGTTTGCCATATGTACTAGTCTTGTGTCGCTCCCAAAGAACTCATGCTCCTCCAATGACTTTGTGAGATTATGTTTGCAATCAAGTGGTGTCTCCCAAACCATCGCTGCCTTTTCCATCTTGTCCTCTAAAAGGTACACGATATCCTTTTTGTAATATTATTTCTTATCATCATTACTCATAGCAACATCAATCATTTATAGCTATTGTAAGTCGGGATATTGAGCCTACCAGTTGTGTTGAAGCAACTTCTCATCCATATTAGCAAGAAGCCATGCAATTTGAATTAGATGCTTTAGAAGCCAATCACACTTGGTCTCTCACTCCTTTTCCTCCTGGTAAAAAGCCTATAGGTTGTCGTTGGGTATATAAAATCAAGCTCAATTTAGATGGCACTCTTGAGCTTTATAAAGCTCGATTAGTTGCAAAAGGATACATGCAACTAGAAGGCATTGATTATTATGATACCTTTTCTCCCACTGTTAAAATAATCACTATGCGATGTTTATTGGCCTTAGCAGCCGCCCAAAATTATTCTCTTCACTAACTTGATATCCATAATGTTTTTATTCACGGTGATCTCTAAGAAGAAATTTATGTCTCCTCCTCTTGGTCTTCAATGGCAGGGGGAGAATCTGGTGTGTCATCTCAACAAATCGTTTTATGGCTTAAAGTAAGCATTTCGTCAATGGTTTGCCAAGTTCTCTACATCAATTCAAGCTACTGGTTTTGTTCAATCCAAAGCAAATTACTCATTGTTTAAAAGTCAGAAAGGTGAGTCCTTTATAGTTTTATTGATATATATTGATGACATTCTTATTACAGGTAATGATCTCACTGTTATATATACTCTTAAACAATATTTACATAATCATTTCCGAATTAAAGACTTGGGTGATTTAAAATATTTTTGGGCTTTAAAGTCTCTTGGTCAAAGAAAGGTATTTCCATCTCACAACGAAAATACACTTTAGAGATTCTAAAAGATAGTGTGTTTTTAGCAGCTAAGTCTGTGACCTTTCCCATGGAACAAAACTTGAAGCTCTCATATGAAGGTGATTTACTTAAAGATCCATCTCAATATAGGAGGCTTGTTAGACACCTAATTTATTTTACCATTACTCATATGAATATCACTTTTCAGCTCATTTGTCGAGCATATTCATGCATGAACCATGCAAACCACATATGGAAGTTGTATTGCGAGTGTTGCATTATTTGAAAAATAATTTAGGACAATGTTTATTCTTTTTCTCTGAAAATGATTTATCTTTATGAGCCTATTGCAATTCGGATTGGACAAGTTGTCCAACTTCTTGTAAATGTACCACAAGTTAATGTACTTGATTCTTGGCAGACGAAAAGGCAAAAGACCATATCTTTCTCCTCTACAGAAGCTGAATACAGAGCCATGATAGGTACTTGCTGTGAATTATCTTGGTTGTGCTCATTATTGAGGATTTACGGATATTGCATCTGAAGCCCACATTATTATATTGTGATAATAAAGCAGCATTACACATAGCTGTGAATCCTATTTTCCATGAAAGAATTAGACATGTAGAAATGGATTGTCACTTTATTCATGACAAAAATACAAGATGGTTCAATTGTAACCAAATATGTCTCTTTAACTGATCAGCTTATAAATGTATTTACCAAGCCATTGAGAAAGGAAGCTTTCATAAAAATAATATGCAAGTTAGGAATTCATGATATTAAATCTCTAATTCGAGAGGAAGTATTAAGAAATCCAATAATATCCCAATAATTATGGGACAATTATATAATATATTAGTTGTAAGATTTTAGTTTCTTATTATAATTTAGATTGTCATAATAGAATATCATAATTTTACAAAAATTCTTGCATAAATCTATAATTACTTGTTGATTATTTCATAAGGAAAAGGAAAACAATTTTCATTTTCTTCTTTTACATAAGATAACTGAATCAAAAATTAAAAATTAAATATTTTTTTTTTTAAAAAATAAATCAAATTAAATAAAAAATTAAATATCTTATTATCAAAATAATTGAATTTCATCAATTTAATTTGATTTTTCGGTTAAAATTGAATAATGCATATTCTTATTTATGAGCAGTTGTATGAGTTGTTGTTATGAGTTGTTGTTGTGGTTAGACATACTAGAGTTTTTAAGGCACGTTTATGAGCTGAGTGGTGTTTTTTAAGGTGTAGTCCATGTTTTGAGAAAAAAAAGGGAAAATTATAGGTAAGTATTATGTGATTTTATATTTTTAGCATTTGAAATTTGTGAAATTTTTTATGATAATTTAGAGTTTATGATTTTCACCATTAAATATTTTAGTAATATTTTATCAAATGACGTTAAAATTGTTGATAGATCGTTCATGTGGCATTATATTATCGTTGATGTGAGTCACGTTATAAATTAAAAAAAATAATAATAAATAATCTAATTTGAGTTGATAAATTTTTTAATATAATTTTAAAGTTTTAAAACAAAATTTTTAATTAATTTTTATTGTATTATTTTATAAATTTAATATTTACAGCTAAATCAATTAAATGATATTTTATATCAATTTTTAATTTTAAATTACAAAATTTTTAATTGAAATTTTTTTATAACAACTATTAATAATTAAATTATAAAATTTTTAGTTGACAACTAAATTTTTTTTACATTTTATGATAAATAATAGAATAGAATAAACTTTTGTCAACTAAAATTTTATAATTTGATTATTAAAAATTGGTATAAAATTTTATCAATTAAAAATTTTATAATTTGATTATTAAAAATTAATATAAAATGCTATTTAATTATAAATATTAAATTTATAAAATAATACAATAATAATAAATTAAAAATTTTATTTTAAATTTTTAAAATTTTATTAAAAAGTTTTTTAACTCAAATTAAATTATTTATTATTTTTTCCGACGAGACGCCACATCAACGATAATATAGTATTATATAAATGACATATCAATAATTTTAATGTGGTAATATAAAATATCACTAAAGTGTCTAACAGCGAAAATTAAATACTCCAAAACAATATATATATATATATATATATATATTAAGGAAGAACTATGAGATCGTTGACTTCACTACAATGCAATCATTTAGATACAGTCCAATATCACTTTTAAATGAAATTCATAAATTAAAAGAATTGTTTTATATATAATATAAAGTCATAACCAAATCATATATACGATATTAAAGAAAAAAGATTGAAATTGATGAGTAATTAAAGAACCATATAATTAATTCACAATTTTAAAGATTAAATGAATATCATATACTATCCAAAATTAAATAGGCATAATCCTTAAACATGCACATAAATCTCATAAATAATAACTTAAAAAGTAGATCCACTAATTGAATTCATGAACTGAAGTTTTCTATTGCAAAATTTAATGCCTCCATAATAAGAATATATATGAAAGAAATGACAAAAATTATATCATTAGAATTTTTTTTCTTATTTAATATTTTATTTAATATTTTATATAATTCTTTACACATTATATTACATTTTTTAAAAATATTTTAATTATTAATATTTTTCATAAATAATATATCACATAAAAAAATAAATAAAATATGAGACAATAAATAAGCGGATCGAAAATTATATGATTTTAAGAAATGAGTACAAAATTCAGTTGTTTGAGTACAAATCCACCAATCGATTGTTTGAGAATATTAAATATATTAGATTATTAGATAAAAAAAATAGTAAATTACAAGAATAATGTTAGAAAATGAAAATTTTCTCTCTAACTAAGTGTGCACTTGCGTTGATTGAAGTTTAATTAACGGCAATAATGATATTAAAGAGGATAATTATGATAATAATATTTAACATGTGATTTCATTCTTAATATATATATATATATATATACACACAAACACGATCTTCTCTCCTAATTGATATTTTAATATAATAAAAAATATATTTTTGTGGCATATATCAATAACTTAATAAAAATAAGAAAAAATAAAAATAAATCAATAACTTAATAAGAAAATAAAAAAATAAATATTGATCAATGCATAGATTTATGTTTTTGTTAGGCCATTGATTTATTTTTATTTATTTTCTTAATTTTCATTAAGTTATTGATGTATTCTTGTTTACACAAAATTCAATGGAATCAGAATATAAGTGCAAATATCTCTTAATTATTTTATTAGTGAGCTGCTGTTATAGTCTAAATGGCCCAAAAAAAGATGTGCAGTTACTGACCTCATGGATTTCTTTACTGGGCTTCTATTTAGGCCTTGGCTTGCTCCTGGGCGAGTCTTGTGGTGAACCCGTTTGTGGACCTTATCCATTTCAGGCAATCCCATAATTTTTTTGTTTTATAAAAATGCCAATTAGAAGAAAAGTTATATATAATGTCCTTCAATTTAGTTTTTGGGAACAATTACAACTAAAATTTAAAATTAAAGTAAAATTATTTAAAAATTAAAATTAAAATTTAATTGTAAAAGAGCACAAAATTTAAGATAAATTTATACATCAAACCTTTAATAAATTTATAATTTATTACAAAGAAGGCAACACGCTTATATATATTTAGCAAGATATCTCAATTGAATATAAACCAAAACTTTTCTTATCCTAGTATTTATATTAATCCAAGTGGGGTGAACGTTAGACCAAAGGGGGAGAGGTGGTCGACACAAGGAAAATGGATTTTACTGTATAAGAGTATTTGTCAAAAACCCATTAAAACTCTGCCAAACCCCAAAACCTGCATTTTCACTTGTTAATTTAGAGTGATGGTTACTAGTTGTCTAGTTGGGGGACAGGACACTTTTGTAGATCTATTGTGGCTCTTTTTCAATCTCTTTGATATATATACCATAATTATGGTTTATATCAATCCCAAGTCAAATTAGGAAATGGATTAAATATAAGGAAAATAACTACCAAAATTGAAGCACTGGTTAGTTTAGTCAACTCAAAATAGTGATAATACTAATTTTAGAATAAATTAATTTTTTTAAAATTTAACTTTATTCAAATTTAAAATTACAATTTTACTGTTTTAAAATAAAACTAACATTAATAATAAAAAAATTAAAATAATTTTATTAAAAATTTAATTTTTCTGACTATCAAAATTATTAATTCAATCACAATTTAATTACAGTAAAATATTAAAAAAAAAATGATAAATAAAATATTAAAAAATTCATCACAAAGCAACATGTTTGATATATATATATATATTTTTTTATGTTACGTTATTTATTTTGTCAAAATATTTCTGAGTGCCTATATTTTTTACAATTGACATATCATATAAAAATGATATGACACAGAAAATAAAAAGAAGAATAGCACAAAGGATCGGAATTGCAATGAATTTATTAGTGGAAGACACGCGCTAATTTGAGGGTAGATATAGTGAAATTATTGTTTTTTGTAAAAGTGGAAAGGTATGACTTTGGATTTTTTGAGCTTTGGGGAAACGTATAATAAGCCATTAACGAATAACCACGTATACAAAAAGTAACTGGCAATTGACCACGTATTAAAAAAAAAAGGGTAATTGGCAATTAATCGGTTTCTATCAAACCCTAAAACTGAAATTCCCATTTTAACCCTGTACGGTGAAATCAATAAATTACCAATTTATGACAAAGAAATAAATAGAGATTCTATACTTAAATTACCAATTTAAATAGACAGAGTCACAGTCAGTAAGAGAAAGGGTTTTGGGAATTAAAAGGAGAGAGAGAGTGTGTGATTTCTTCTCCTTTCCATTTTCCAAACAACAAACCGACATATAATTGTTGGTGGTATTTATTTTCTCTCTTTGTAGTTTTACTTTGATTTCATTTGCATTTTTATTTTATTTTATTTGGGAATTCAATTATCAATCTTTGTTGATGGTTTTGAAACTTTATAAGTATTAAATTTCATTTCATTTTAATTATTTTTGGCAATTTGTATATGAATTCTGTAATTTTTACTAATCAAAGCAAATTTCTTCTTATTCTTCAATCTTTTAGATTTGTACTTTTGTGTTGGTTCCATTTTTCTTGAGCTGCATGCTTGGATTTAAGAAAAGAAAAAAAAAATTGCTTACATATACACTCTTTTCTTCTTGTAATGCAATGGCAGACACAGGATCAGGCTCAAGTTGAAGAGATAAATACCATCTATACAAAGCAGAATTTTGGGGGTATTTTTCATTGAGAATAAGGTTTTGATATATTATTATTATTATTATCAAAGAAGGAAAGAAATATGTATGGAGATTGCCAAGTTTTGTCAAACATGGGAGGGAATGTGGTTTCTTCAGAAACCCTTTTCTCTTCTTCCATGGGAAACCCTAACTTCAACTTCATGCCAAACATGACCTTCCATCATGCTTTCCCTCCAATCATTAATCCTGTAAGTGTATAAACTATTCTTTTTCTTTCCTCTTTTTAAATTATTATTTTTTTTTGGAGAAAGATAAATAATAGAGTTTGTGTGATGTATTTGGTTTTTAATTATTTAGAAAGAAGAAAATGGGTTAATGATGCGTGGGAAAGAGGAGATGGACAGTGGGTCTGAAAGTGAACAAATTGAAGACAAGTCTGGGAATGAACAAGAAAGCACTGAACAACCTCCCAATAAGAAGAAGCGTTACCATAGGCACACTACTCGCCAGATCCAAGAAATGGAAGCGTATGTCTCTCCTTTTCTTTTTCTTTCTTTTTTTTTTTCGTTCGAACTCAGAACTTCACAATAAACTCTAACCCTAGTACCCTACTAAAAAAGCTGATTGCTTTTCTGTAAGAAAACAAAATCCAAACCCAATTCTCAAAAACAATTTCTTAATGCCACGCATTCCTAACTTGAATTCTCTATTTGCAAAGGAAAACCCATTTTGCAAAAAGCCAAACAAGTGTGTTCTTGTTTAATAAAGAGAGAGAGGGATAGAAATATTCTTCTATTTCTCTTACCTATTTCAAACAGGAAGATGGCTTTAATTAATGAATTATGATATACAAATTAAAATCAACCTCTTTTTTTTTTTTTTAATCATTTGCTGCCATTTATGATAAATAGTTGACACTGATATTGATCAAGTAAGTTTGTTTTGCAGCTTGTTTAAGGAATGCCCACACCCAGATGACAAACAAAGGATGAAACTTAGCCAAGAACTTGGTTTAAAACCACGCCAAGTTAAGTTTTGGTTTCAAAATCGACGTACTCAAATGAAGGTGACTGCATCTCTCTCTCTGTTTCACTTACTCTCACCTTTCACTTCCATTCTAACCCTAATAAAATGTCTCAAACTATTCTCTAAGCATTGGGTGAACGGGGCTTTTGTATTTACTGTACAGTTAAGAGATGCATTACCAGTATATTATGTTGCTAAGTGCAAAGTCTCAAACTCTTGATAATGAAGCCGCTGAGTTTTGCACAGACACGGTGAACACGAGTCCCAATAAAACGCGTCCATTATAATATGTTCTTTTTTAACTAAGCCCATCATCATCGTAGCAAAAAAAATCGCATTTATAGCTTTGGCTAGCTGCTGACTTCTTCGCTTGTATATCATATACAGTCTGTATCATTAATAAACCTTGGTGGGGTGTCTAATTTAAACCCTTACCTGTACATCTGCTTCCCAATGGGCACACAGATTTATTAATATTTTGTTATTATATATAAAAAAATATACAGTTTTTCTTTTTGTGTAAACTAATTTTTTATTATTTGTTTTAATTTAAATGCAATGTAGGCACAGCAAGATCGAGCTGATAATATTATACTCAGAGCTGAGAACGAGAGCTTGAAGAATGATAATTACAGGCTACAAGCTGAATTACGCAATCTTATCTGCCCTAGTTGTGGTGGGCCAGCCATACTTGGTGGGATTTCCTTTGAAGAGCTTCGACTGGAAAATGCACGGCTTAGAGATGAGGTATATACACATTAATTGCAGTTATTATTGATTAATAGCATATAAATAATAATATAATTAATTATTTAGTTAAAACTATATTATAACTCTTTCGTTTTCTTAAAATGCTACGAAATTAATTATTTAGGTTTGGTATTAGGTATACAGAAATTTGTTTGAACATTTTAGATTTTTAATTCTGTAAAATTAAATATATTTAAACCAAATTATGTACTATATAAATTTATTTTTGGACTGAGTTTTGTTGGGAAAAATATCTCATATAAAATAATAATAAAATATATAAAAAACTTATAAGTGAGTTGACGTTGGATTTAAGATAAATCAATTTATTTTATACAAGTGAGTTATAATACTTACCCAACTATAAATATATTTATGTATGGTCCCATAAACTTTAATATGATATCAAAATTTTATATTCAAACGGATTAAATTTTGAGATTCATGTTCAAATCCCTGTTGTCGGACCGATGATAATACCAATCCAGATTGAAACTGAAAAATAAATGTTAGCGGATCCATTTATGAACAAATGATTTATAAATAAGTGGGTGTTGGATTTAGTATAAGCCAATTTATTTTGTACAAGTGAATTTCAATACTTGATCACCTATGTATGAGCCATGAAACTTTATAATTAAATCTTTTGGTTAGGTATATGTAATTTCTTCCTTATTTCAAATATATTAATCTTGGCTTATAAAAAAATTATACAAAAATTAGTAGAACTTTGTAAATTGCACATCAATTAATACATAAGATATCAAATGTAAGAATTTAATTAATAATATTTATTTGCAAATTAAATAAATTAATTCTACATTCATGACATAAGAAATTAAAGTTGAAGTACTTATTTGTGAGAAGCAGATTTTAAATCCAATTTTCATGGAGTTTCCCAGATCAGGACTACTAATAATATAATACCCAATCAAAATGACTGCAGTTAGAACGTGTTTGTTGCATTGCCTCGCGCTATAGTGAGCGGCCAATTCCAACAATGGCACCTGCTCCTCCACTTATTCCACCTTCCTTGGACTTGGATATGAACATATATTCAAGGCAGCTTCCAGACTCTTTGGCCACTTGCACTGAGATGATGCCTATGCCTATGTTGCCTGAAACTTCCACTTTTGCTGAGGCTGATCTTGTATTGATGGAAGAGGAAAAAAATCTTGCAATGGAGCTAGCTTTGTCATCCATTGATGAACTTGTTAAGATGTGCCAGATAACGGAGCCTCTTTGGATCAGAAACAATGAGACTGGAAAGGAAGTGCTTAATCTTGAAGAACATGCCAGGATGTTTCCATGGCCTTTAAATCTAAAGCAGCATTCCAGTGAGTTAAGGACTGAAGCTACTCGCGATAGCGCTGTAGTTATAATGAATAGCATCACTTTGGTTGATGCCTTCCTCGATGCAGTGAGTAGCTTTACTTTAGAAATTCTCCAAAAGCAAATTTAATTTAATTAGATAAATAAATAATTCTTCTTCTTTGTTTGGCTTGTCAGAATAAATGGATGGAGCTGTTTCCTTCAATTGTTGCTAGAGCAAAAACGGTACAAATTATAACACCAGGTGTTTCTAGTGCCAGTAGTTCTCTTCACCTGGTAAGGCATATTTATAAGTTATCCTACAAATATTTCAATGTTCTAATAATTTTTGTTCTTAAATAGTTTACTTAAATTACTTACTAGTTGTTATTCTGAACAGATGTACGCAGAATTGCAAGTCCTTTCTCCATTGGTGCCCACTCGGGAAGCATATTTTCTTCGGTATTGTCAACAAAATGTAGAGGAAGGAACTTGGGCAATTGTTGATTTTCCCATTGATAACTTCCATGGCAACATTCAGAATTCCTTTCCTCTATACAGGAGAAGGCCGTCAGGTTGTGTTATTCAAGATATGCCCAATGGCTACTCAAGGGTACGTATGTATGCTATACATATATTTGTTTTTTTTTAATTATTTTGCTAACAGAATAATCTTAATTTTTTAATTCTGAATGTTCATTTTGTCACAGGTTACTTGGGTGGAACATGCAGAGATAGAAGAAAATCCTGTGCATCAGATATTTAGCCAATTTGTATATAGTGGTTTGGCATTTGGGGCTCATCGCTGGTTAGGAATATTACAACGACAATGTGAAAGGGTTGCTAGTCTAATGGCTAGAAATATATCTGATCTAGGAGGTTCTCAATTAATAAATTAATATGCTAATAATATTTCGTGTCTCTATGTATATTTTCGTATTTTATGTCTTAGTTTTTTTTTTTATTGTTATATTTATTAGAGTATAATATTTATTTTTGGTTGCATTTGCAGTAATTCCTTCTCCAGAAGCAAGAAAGAATTTGATGAGATTGGCACAAAGAATGATCAGAACATTTTGTGTTAATGTCAGCAGTTGTAGTGGGCAGTCATGGACAGCCTTATCTGATTCCTCTGATGACACTGTTAGAATTTGTACAAGGAAAATCAGTGAACCTGGCCAGCCTAGTGGGGTCATTCTCTGTGCAGTATCTACTACTTGGCTTCCCTATCCTCATTACCAAGTCTTTGATCTCTTGAGGGATGAACATCGCAGATCTCAGGTTCAATAACTTGATTATTATTATTATTAATTATTAACTCCTTTATTATAATACTAGTTTATTAGTTATGTTAAAAGTTAATATATGGTGCAGCTGGATGTGCTTTCTAATGGGAATGCATTACATGAAGTTGCTCACATTGCCAATGGCTCTCATCCAGGAAACTGCATTTCTCTTCTTCGCATCAACGTAAGCCTTTTCCTTCCACTTACAATTAATATACGTTTGCACTAGAAATGCATTACATTTCATTAAGGCTTACTAAACATAGTCTTAATTTTCTAATTATTTCTTGCTTTTGCTTCCTAGTGCACTGAATTCAATTTTCACTTATGTTAGGTTGCGAGCAATTCTTCCCAGCACGTAGAGCTGATGCTACAAGAGAGTTGCACAGACCAATCTGGAAGCCTCATTGTATACACTACAGTCAATGTTGATTCAATCCAGTTAGCAATGAGCGGCGAGGATCCATCTGGCATTCCTCTTCTTCCTTTAGGGTTTGTGATAGTTCCTACAGAATTCATCAACTCTACTATCAACGAACCCAACTCTTCAGAAGATAGAAATGGACATAACAATAATAATATTAACTCAGGCTGTCTTCTCACCGTTGGACTTCAAGTCCTTGCCAGCACTATCCCATCTGCAAAGCTTAATCTCTCCAGTGTCAATGCCATAAACAACCATTTGCGTAGCACAGTTCATCAAATTAGTGCAGCTCTTACCACCAACACCACCGCCTCCTCCTCTTGCCCTGACAATATCCATGCTGTAGGCTCATGCCATGATCCTACTGCTCCACCTCAACAATAGATTATCCTGTCCAAGTGCAAATTACCTAAAGTCTCCCTTTCACTATGCTCCCTTTGATTTAAACATGTTCGTAGGCCGAATCTGAATTTAAAATATAATAAAGTTTACGATGGTCTGTATTAATTAAAATCCACGATTCGGCATACGAACATGTTACTTAACCTTAATTACAACATCATTTTGGTCATTGTGATATTCAACATTAGGGTTTTAAAGAGTGGGGAGATTTTGGGTAATTGACTAGAAAGTAAGGGGTAGGAATGGGAAATAAATTAGGAGGTAGCTAGCAGTAGTAGTAATTTGGTAAATAATAAGAGTGTGTAGGTGATTGGGTGGTGGGTGTTAGGTATATGGGAATTATAAAGAGAAGGATAAATGTGTAGCATTTAATGGGATTGGAGGGAGATATAGAAGAGGGTAAATGGGGAAAAAAATTATATTACTCCAAAATATTGATTAAAATAGAGGAAGTCAAGAGCGCACCAAGATGTGACCCTTGCTTTTGTGGTAGTAGTAATGAAGGTGATGGTGATGATGATGATGAGGCATCATCACCAGTCAGCAAGGGTGGTGGTTCGGGTATTGACTTCTGCTTATCTGTCTCTTTTGTTTTTTCAATTTAATGCTACTCAATTATTTATATCTCTCCTTTTTAATTTTTTGCTTTTTTGCTTTTTATTTTATTTACTTGTTTTTTTTTTACTTTATCTTATATAAATATTGAGAAATTATTAAATATTTTGTTGATGTTAATGAAGTATGTTTCATTGAATATAAAATGAAACTTGTTCAAAATGCTAATCAATTATTTATACCTCTCCTTTTTAATTTTTTGCTTTTTATTTTATTTACTTGTTTTTTTTTTTACTTTATCTTATATAAATATTGAGAAATTATTAAATATTTTGTTGATGTTAAAGTATGTTTCATTGAATATAAAATGAAACTTGTTCAAAATGCTATATAATATCTCTTCATATTATAAATCCACTGCAATTTTTCTATTTAATTTTAAGTTAAATACTACTATTTTTTTGGAAAATAATAATATAAATTAAACTGCAATTGGATTTTGTCAAGTTAGTGTAAATTTATAAAATAATTTCAAAATCTTTTATATATATATATATATATATATATATATATATATATATATATATATATATATATATATATATTAAGTTGTCATCTCAAACAATTAAGAAATTTGACTGGGGAAAGTTATATATTTTTGAGGCTTAATGATATAAAATAAATAAATAAATAATTTTGGTATAAATTTTTTAATTTTCAATAATTATTGTAATTTTATCAATTACATTCTCAAATTATTCACATAAAAAAAATATTGTGGTTTACGTGTAGAATGTGATTCTTACCAGTAGCATTGTTTATCCAAAATAACTAACATCATTTACTCTTTATTACACTTAGTTACAAGAGTAATGATGAAAAAAATATATTCGTAGATTTTTTCTGTGCAATAATTATTTTTTAAAGCTGCATTTACCTTTTTTTTATTATGAATTTATATTATTATATTTTTAAAATAAAATTTATTGCGAGGAAAATTATAATGTGATATAAACTATTATTCTCTAAAAATATAATTTACAGTAAATATGATAATTAAAACAGATTTAATAATCAGTAAAGTTGC
Organism: Aleurites moluccanus; assembly: GCA_948193065.1. NCBI lineage: Eukaryota > Viridiplantae > Streptophyta > Magnoliopsida > Malpighiales > Euphorbiaceae > Aleurites > Aleurites moluccanus. The sequence goes on from CANXYC010050479.1 coordinate 15,288, forward strand.
GATGTTAGAGTATATTAGTAGCAATAAAAATATATTTTACAAGTCAATTCATTCTAATAAGGAGGATTATTTATTATTCTAAAATATCCTAATTTTTTATTTTTTTATAATTTTAATTTTTAAAATAAATTATTATATATCAAATTTTAAAATTATATCATTTGATGAAATTTGTTGTTTTAAATTTTTCTCTACGTACAAGAAATCAGCGAAGTATCGATAAAATTTGCAGACGGAAAGAAAATATGCGCTATTTTTCGATGATTTACTGACGACAATAAAATTTAACTAGATTTCTGTAATACTCTATGAATTTCTAACTCACATGCATGCTTTAGTTCTCAGTATGTGGTTCAAAAGTATTGAAATGATGGGAAATAATTTTAGAGACACAATTAGAAAGCGAACTAGTTACTTTTCTGAAAAGCGGCGATATCGGGAACATTGCCGAGAAATTAGCAGTCCGGTTAACAGAATAATTTCTGAAGTTGATCTGGAGATAAAAGATAACCATAAAATATGTGTAATTTTGATAAAAGAAAGAAGTGAAAATAATTTAGGAACACTGAAAAAATAACCAATGGCAAAATGGTAAATATAAGGAAGTTTAAGGTGAATAGTGGAAATGGGTCTGTCGGAATTACAGAATGACTTTGGAACCATTTTTATAAATAAGTATAAATTAAAATAAGTCTATTAACTCCCCACATTGAAATATAAATTCTGACAGAATTGACAGAATAAATTACAGAAGATTTTGAATTAAAATGTGATATATGAAAGTTTGAGGGTTAAGTTGTAATTGGCCATATGAATTTTTCTATTTATTTCACACTTAGCCATTTTAACTCATCTTCTTCTTCTTTCTTTCTTGTGGCCGAACCACTTCTCCCACTTCAATCTTCATTTCTTCACCAAATTCCTTAGAAAATTTATAGAAAAGTTAAGTTTGATTAGTGTTTATCATTTGCCACCATTAGACTGTTTGGAAGAGCAAAGGAATTCAAGGAAATTGGAAGGCAAGGATTCGGGTGGAACATCAAAGTTAAGGTAAGAAGTTGTTTTGTTTGTTTTAATGGTTTATTTGGATGTTATTTAGGATGAATTAGATGGGTTTAGAGTTAAATTGCATCAATTGATGCTAATTGATAGGAATTCCTAAATTACCTAGCTTATTTGAAGTTATAAGAAAGGGTTTGATGATTTAGTGTTAGATTATGTTAATTGATGTTAGAATATGTTAATTGGATGTGAATAGACAATTAATTGAAGATTTATTTGATGTAGAACTCAATGTGTGACAAGGTTGTCTTATATAGCTCCATTGGTGATTTTGGGTGGAAAGCTATTTTCCTAAGTTATTTGAAAGTTTAGGTGAGTCTATTTTGCATCTAATAATATGTCATTTGTGTTAAAATTGGAATTAAAAACTTGTTGTGAAAAACCAACCTTGGCTGAACCTAATTTACTATTCACCATGCCTATTTTTGTTTGATTTTTGCCCTAGTTTCCATAGCCAATTTAACCTCATTTGATGTTAATTAATATTGTTTCTTTGATGGCTATACTATTGTTGATAATGTAGTTTGATGTTGGTTGAATTGGGCAAATAAATTTTGCATCCTAACTGTCACGACCCGACCTTATTGGGCACGTGACCGGCACTAGGGAACGGTAAAGTATAAGGCTTCCGGAACCCATAGTAAGCCTGACTGACAACAGAAACTCAATAACTTAACATCATTATTTTAAAAAAATTCTGCTTAATAGAATAACCTATAGAAATATGACTAGAAATCTGATATTGAAAATAACAAAGCGGAGCTCCATAGATTTTAACACAATGACCATAAAATAATTACATAATAAGCAAAATAATTTCACTGCCTAATAAATGAAAGGCAGGAATACTCAACTTAAAAACTCAATCTCT
>CANXYC010050571.1:0-12815 GCA_948193065.1 Aleurites moluccanus
AAGAATGGAATGATTTCCATTAATGTAGTAACATATGGACTTTGATACTTTAAGGTGTTAGGTAAATGCAAATGAAGAACTAAAGTATGATTAAGGTATAATGGCTTAAATGGTTAGAATGCATAAGGTTAAATGTAGGAAGAATGAATGGTATAAGTGATTTAAGTCATAATTGGAAATTTGTATAGGTTTGGTATGAATTATTGAGCTAAGTATTTGGAAGTTCATAACTTAGCCTAATATCAATGAATATGTGTAATGTGAATGGTTTACAGTGATAAAATTGTATTTAGTGCATAAAAGGTATGAAATGTGTTAAAGGAGTAAAATAGGGCCTTTGATGTGCTTAATGTGTAAAATGTGCATAATATATGTTGTTATGTGTTTATATGTTTGATTTTGCCTTAATATGGCATAATATGTGATTTAATATGATATATGTTGAGTATGAGTCTTATAAGGCAATTTGGATGTTATAGGGGAAAGTTACCAAGCTAGAGTAGCCGACGGCGAGTCGCGGGCTTGCTAGGGTTCTGGGAGTATAATTTTGGGAGTTGTAAATAGAGGTGAGTCTATATATATATTTGATGCATAATACATTCATAAGTCATGCATTTTATGCATATGAAATGATAAACTTGCTTGAAAATCATTAATGATCCACATTTAGGCAAATTTGCCAATTGACCTAAACTGGAGCTACCGAAATACCTAAATTTGGCACAAACTTTGATTGGCTATAAAATATAATCTAAAAGGCTTTTTGACCTGAAACCAAGCCCAATCATCTTTTATATATATGTACTTGATATTGGTATAAAGAAATTGCTATGTATTTATTGAATTCAAGGCAAACCAGAAAGTGCCTGAAAAATGAAAACAAGCCCGTAATTTGGGAGCCAGTTGCGGCAGCGCAAACTGGGCTCTGGCAGGGCAAAATATGAAAATGTGCCAAACCCTTTCTTTAGGTCTATTATTGATATAAATTATCATATAAGTCCTATTTGAGACTTAATTTAATATATTTGTGCTATATTTGACATTTGCATTTAATATGCTATAACAGGACTACTTCGATGGTGTAGTAATAAACCATCGGCTGTGATCACAGATTTATGTTATGGCCCCTGCTAGAGAGGGTAAAAATATTCCCTATGCCATGGTTGATTGGGGGAGATGTAATGAAAGGAAGCTACAATATGATATATGATATGTTACAGACAATCTTGTTATATTATATGCATTATGATCCATGCTATGTATTTCATCATGTTACCATTAACATTTCTATCTACAAATCATTAATGGATAAATATGACTGTCATGAATATTATTGCATACTTATATATATATTATGACTCGCTGAGTATAAATTTATACTCACCATTTCAGTGGTTCTATGTTTTCGGGACCTCAGTGAGAAAGTCATCCATTGGCTATACCATCTCCAGCCTTGGATCAGATGTAGGTATCGAGGTCACTCCTGTGTATAGAGTTCCTTGGTATATAATGTATAGAGGTTTGAATTGACTTAAGTTAAATGTTGAAATGACCAAATGATAAATTAATATGACATGGATATGTATATATTGTACATATATATGATATGAGTTTGAGATGAAATGTTTATGTTATATGATATGAATGGAAATATTGAAGTGCATTTTGAGTTGAAATTAATTAATAGAGGATATAAGGGGATGTATGTTATAATGGGAGTGCATTTCTATATGTTTTGCGGATAGCTTAAGTCAGAGTTACAAAGGAAACTCTGTCAGTTTTTCTACATGAATGTTTGATAATATGATGTTTTAAAAAAAAAATTATCACCTAAAACATATCACAAGTTAAGTTATGAATGTAGAAGTTAAAGCATGGGTTCTTCGAGGTACTGGTGGCTTAGGCATTACCCGTGCCCTAGGACCCTCATAGTCTAAAGTTAGGCTGTGACAAATAAACAACATTTAAATGCTTAAATTGGCAAGTGAATCATGAAGAAAACAAAGCAAAAATACATGGGTGAATAGTGAAATTCCATTCGGCCAAAACTCTACTTTTACATATGGTTTCCAATTCCAATTTCAATGCATTAGGCATATTAAATGATGCATATAAGACTCGCCTAGCACTCCAAATTAGCTTGGAAAATTGGTTTCCCACCAAATGATTCAAGGGAGGTAATAAGCACAATTTGCGAATTCTTGATTTTCTATACCAAACCAATCACAAATTAATCATCCATTAGCCTACAAGTAACATATTCTAAGCTTAAACAATATAAACAAACACTAATTCGTCAAGCTAATTCAAACAACTTCAACCTAGGGTTTGAAATGAGGGAAAACTTAACAAATGCATCAATTGATGCAATTAAACCTAAAACCCGTCTAATTCAATGGCTAAATCATTCAAATAAACCATAAATTCAAACAAATCAATTCCTTACCTCAAATGGATGATCTAGAAAAAATTTTCCCTTCAATGATTCCTTAGTTTCCTTTGTGATTCATGAAAGAAATGAGTTGGAAATGGAAGAACCAAGCTAAATTACTAGTTTTCTTAAGAAATTTTGGTTGGAAGATGAAGAAGAAATGGAGGAAGAGAGGAGAAGATGGTTCGGCCACTTTGGTGAAGAAGAAGAAGATGGCAAAAATTTCTCTAAGGCATTCTTATATATTAAGTCAAAATGGCAAATTATATTTTGGTCCTTAAACTATTATGTATTTGTACTTTGACCCCAACTTCTTTTGTAATTTATTCTAACAATTCTGTTGAGAATTGGATTTCAAAGTGGGGATTCAAAAGGCTTATTTTTATTTATACTTATTTATGAAAATAGTTTTAGAATCATTCTAAAACCCAGATAGACCAATTTCTACTATTCCCCTTGAAGTTTCATTTATTTACGATTTTACCATTAGTTACTTTTTCAGTGTTCCTAAATGTTTTTCTCCTTTTTCTTTTTACCATAATTACACATGCATTTATGTGATCCTTTACCCCCTAATCAGAATCTGAAATTCATTTGTTGCCCGGACAGCTATTTTCTCGGCAGTGTTTCTGACACCGACGATTTCTAAAAAAGTATTTCATTTGCTTTCTAACTGTGTCTCTAAAATTATTTTCAATCATTTCAATGTTTTTAAACCATATATTGAGAATCAATTCATGCATACAAGATATGACTTCCTAGGGTATTACAAAAATTATCTTTAGTCATTTCAATAATTTCAAACTACATACTGAGAACTTTATTCATAAAAACAAGTTATACTTTTATAGGGTATTACATTCTACCCTCCTTCAAAAAAGTTTGTCCTCAAGTTTAAAATACATACATACATATAAACATCAATGATGGAATAGGAATGGATACTTGTCCTTCATGTCCTGCTCACTTTTCCATGTGCACTCTTCCAACAACTGATTCCTCCATAGCACTTTAACCATTGGGATTTCTTTGTTTCTTACTTGCCTGACTCGTCTATCCATAATTTTCACTGGTAGCTCCTTAAATAACAAGTCTTCATTAACCCCAATATCCTGTATTTCCAATACATGTGATGGATCAGATACATATTTCCTCAGCATAGAAATATGGAACACTGGATGAACATGGCTCAAATTTGGAGGAAGAGCCAATTTGTAAGCTACATTGCCAATCTTATCAAGTATCTCAAATAGGCCTACAAATCTTGGTGACAACTTCTATTTCTTTCCAAATCTCACAACACCTCTCATTGGTGAGATTTTAAGAAAAATATAGTCACCAACTGCAAAATGAACATCCTTTCGCTTTGGATCAGCATAACTCTTCAGTCTGCTGAAAGCGGTCTTCATTCGATCTCTAATGATAGGCACCTTTTCTATTGTCTCCTTTATCAATTTTGGTCCCTCTATCTGTTTCTCTCCTGGTTCCACCCAACTCACTGGAGATCTGAATTTCCTACTATACAGTGCTTCATATAGAGCCATTCTAATAGAAGAATGGTAATTGTTGTTGTAGAGGAATTTAATCAGTGGTAAATACTGATCCCAATTACCTTTAAAATCCAGAACACATAATCTCAACATATCCTCCAAAGTCTGGATAGTCCTTTATGACTGTCCATCGATTTGTGGATGGAAAGTTGTATTGAACCTTAACTGGTACCCATAGTTTCCTGGAACTTATGCCAAGATTGGGAGGTAAATTGTGTACCCCTCTGTGATATAATCATCACTGGCACTCTATGAAGCCATACAATCTTTTCTACATACAACTGTACATACTAAGTTACAGAGTAAGTAGTCTTCACTTTTAAGAAATGAGCAGACTTTGTCAATCGATCTATAATAACCTATATGGAGTCATAATCCCATGTAGTCCTCGGTAAACTGACTACAAAGTCTATAGTAATCTACTCTCATTTCCACTCTGGCAACTCAATCTCCTAAAGCAAGCCAAACGGCTTCTGATGCTCAAACTTAACCTATTGACAGGGTAAACTGATCTCGTAGGCCATCAATATCAGGTACACATATATGCTTCCCACATTTCAATACATCATTCTCTACAGTGAACTCTGCTGCCTTACCATTCAGAACATCACTTTTCAGCTTCAATAGATATGGATCCCTATCTTATGTCATCTTTATATCATCAATCAATAGTGGCTTAGCTCAAAATTGGGCTATCAGAGTTTGGTTTCAATCCAGGGATCCCAAATCCAACTCTATACCCATATCAGCTAACTCCTGCATCTCACTGGTCAAAGGTCTCCTAATAACCGAGATGTGAGCTAGACTACCTATAGATTTTTGGCTCAATGCATCAACTACTACATTTTCTTTGCCCGGATGGTAAAGGATCTCACAATCATAATCCTTTAGCAATTCAACCCATCTGCGCTGTCAAAGGTTCAGATCCTTCTGCTGAAGTATATACTGCAAACTCTTATGATCAGTATATATCTCGCATTTAGACCCATACAAATAATGCCTCCATATCTTCAGTGCAAATACTACAACTGCCATCTCTAAATCATTTGTCGAATAGTTTCCCTCATACTTCTTTAACTGTCGAGAAACATAGGCAACCACTCTCCTATGCTGCATAAAAACACATCCCAATCCAATTCGAGAAGCATTAGAATACACTGTAAACTTCTCATCCTCTGATGGCAATACTAATACTACAGCACTAGTGAGGCAAGACTTGAAAGTCTGAAAACTGCTCTCACACTCATCAGTCCACAAATATCTCTCCTGCTTCTAAGTCAACTTAGTCAACGGAGCAACAATTCTGGAGAAATCCTTCACAAATCTCTTGTAGTATCTTGCAATACCAAGGAAACTATAGATCTCTGAAACACTAGAAGGCTGAGGCCAATTTGCAACTGCATCAACCTTCTGAGGATCTACCATAATACCCTCCTTACAAATCACGTGACCCAGAAAACATACTTTTGTTAGCCAGAACTGGCATTTAGACAACTTAGCCTACAACTAATGCTCTAGAAGTGTCTGCAATACAATCCTTAGATGCTCTGTATGCTCCTCCTCACTCCTGGAATAGATAAGAATATCATCAATGAACACTATGATAAACTTATCCAAGAATGGACTAAACACCCTATTCATCAAATCCATAAATGTAACAAGTGCATTATACAACCCGAATGGCAACATTAGAAACTCATAATGTCCATACCGGGTTTTGAAAGTAGTCTTAGGTACATCACCCTTCTTGATTCTCAATTGGTGATACCCAGATCTCAAGTCAATCTTAGAGAAATGACTGGCACCCTACAACTGATCAAACATATCATCAATCTGTGGCAACAAATATTTATTCTTCACTGTTATCTTATTTAGCTGCCTATAATCAATGCACATCCTCAAATAGCCATCATTCTTTTTCACAAACAATACTGGAGCACCCCACAGAGAACTATTTAGTGTAATAAATCCTTTATCCAATAACTCCTGCAATTGCATCTTTAACTCTTTCAATTCTGCTAGTGCCATTATGCATGGAGGAATGATTATCGGATCGGTGCCTGAATACACCTAAATCTCAAACTCTATCTCCCTATCTGAGGGTAATCTTGGAATTCTTCAAAAAAGAAATCAAAGAATTCCCGAACCATTGATATGTGATCAATATCTATAGAAATCTTATGTACATCAATCACATGGGCCAGGTATGCTAAACAACCTTTCCCTATCATCCTTCTAGTCTGGATAGCATAAATAAAACTGATTCCAAACTCCTGTAGATCACCCAGGAATTCAAATTTATGTTGTCCCTCAGGCTGGAATTTAACCCTCTTTCTATAACAATCAATAACTACTCGATGTGTCATTAGTCAATCCATACCAAGGATCACATCAAGCTCTAAAATAGGCAGTTCAATTAAATCAGCACGCAGAATGTGATCATCTATCTCAATCACACAAGCAGGATACTAATAATCCACTTCTATACTCTCCCCCATAGGTGCACCTATCACTAGAGGCACATTCAATAACTATCTATCTCTATTTAACTTAGGTGAAAATGTGGTGAAACAAATGAATATGTAGCACCAGAGTCAAATAAAGCATCAGGAATCTCATTATGTATCAAAATAGTACCTATGATCACATTGCCAGATCCCTGTTCCTCCTAATCATTCACTGCAAAAACTCACCCCTGGCCTCTGCTTCCTGGGGCCTAACTATTGTTAGATGCCTGTCCTCTACCTCTACCCCTACCAGGAGCCTCTCTAGCAACATTTTGACTCATTTGAATAGTAGGCTGAGAAACTGTAGCAGATGGCTGTTGATCACCCCACAAGGGACAGCTACTAATAAAATGACCATGTTGCCCAAATTTCAGGCAAACACCTTATTATTGTCGACATTTTCCTCCAAGCCTTATACCATAAAAACCACAAGTAGGCACAATGGCCATCTGTGTAACAAGTCTTAAGGAACCCTGAGAATAAGAAGGTGGAGGCTGTAATTTTTACTGCAGCGATATCGACACCGACATTTTCTGGAAAAAAATTTTGTTTTTGCTCTAACTAAATTTTTAAAATTATCTTTAGTCATTTCAATAATTTTAAACCACATATTGAGAACTTTATTCATAAAAATATATTATGCTTTTATTGGGTATTACACCTTAACTTCTACCTTTGCTTGTAATCTCTTTGTTACCAGTCTAACTCATCTATACTATTGACTGTGAAGCCACTATAGTAGTCTGTTATTCATATCTCATTAGACAATCTTTGAAAAAATGGCCTTGTTGGCCATATCTCAAATAGGCAAATGTTTGTCGCCTGTATTCTCCTTCGTGTCTTATACCACAAAACTCACATACTGGAATATTAGGTGCCTGAGACACCGGTCTGAATGATCCCTATGAATACCCAGGAGTTGTCTGTCCAATGGAACCTCTTCCTTGTCCTCTTCTTCTCTTGCTACTAGACTTTTGTCTCTGATCTATTTTAGATGTTTTGTTTGTCTGTTGCTGTTGGGAACTTCCCTCTCCCTTTTTAGATTGCCTGCTGGATCCTTTTTTCTTCCTTTGATCTCTCTTTGACCTCTCTTCTTTATTCTTTTCTTCCATCTGTATTGCTTTATCAATGATGGTTGTCAGGGAAGTGAACTCTGTAGGCAGTAAAGCATTATGCAGTGATGCATGCAAACCTCTCTTGAATCTTCCAATCAAATCTATTTTTATCGGTGCTATCATGGTAGCATATCAACTCAGCCTAATAAACTCATCTGCATACTCTTCTACATTTCTGTTGCCCTGCTTTAACTATTCAAATTGAATAATATTCATTGCTTTCACACCCTCTATAAGAAACTCATCCAATAACACCTGTCTGAATTATGCCTAGGTAGGTGGTTGATTACTGTATAACTATGATTCCATATGTTTGGAAAACCAGGTCCATGCCTTTCCATTTAGTAATAATCCTACCAACTCCACTTCCCGTGCATCAGAATGAGGTAGTTTTCATACTACCTTTTCAATCTACTCTAGAAATTATATTGGTTCCTCCCCTTTGTCACCCTTAAATTCTAGTAAATTAAGTTTCAAGAAATTGAATATACTCACTCCTCCTCATCAATAGTACGACAGTCCTCCTGAATTATTGGCTCGCCAGAAACAACTGTAGGTGGTACTGCACTTGTGGAGCAGGGACAGTTGGTGGAACAATTGGTGTAGGAGGAGGAGGCACTATTGGTAGTACTGGTGGAGGCACTGCTTGCCTTTCCCATCTCAATTCTTGAAATTCCCGGCATAAATCCATCATTCCTTGCATCATGTCTACTCTTCAAGGATCTTCACTACCCCTGGTATCCTTTGTTCTCTGTCGAGATCGGAGAGGTTCTTTTATTTCCTCCCTAACTAAAGACTCATTTGAGGCCACCTCAACCTCTATGCTAGGTTCCCTAAATCTGTCACATTTTGATTTTGTAACACATTCACATCCCTTTTTTTTATATCTTGGTCACTACAGGAAATAAAACGACAATTTAGTACGATACGATAATGTGGAATATACATATATATGACGAAAACTGCAAAAAACGAAACAAGAATTCCTAATGCTCTATGACCCTAAGCTCTAATACCACCTCTATTATGACTCAGGTTCGGGACATGAAGGTACTAGGATGAGAGAATAGTCAGAGACATCTAACACCCGTAGGACACCAGTAGCACTAAGCCAATTACACATTAACCAATACTATAATCATCACCATATAACATCCATACTTAAATTAGAACAATCCAATATCAATCCAGTAATATATTTCACCACACAGCTATAATATCCATACAGTCTTTTCTTAATAAGTATTAGTTATTACAGACCATGAAGCATATCTAGAAGATAGTAAAATGAAATAATTTCATAATATTTACATTACATAAATATACTATGGTTCCTCGAGGAAGAAGCTGGGAACCAATCTACTACACATATCCTGAAAAGTTAAAACCATTACAAGGTGAGTATATAAATACTCAATGAGCTTAATATACAACATAATACATGCAGAGTAGGGTCACAGTAAAGAAATGATATTATCATTGCTAATGGAAAGGGAATTGCACAGCAATGTACATAAGGTATGATATAGGTAATATCAAAATAAGCAGTTTCAATAATGGTATCAACTATTAAGTCTGTATGTAGAAGTCACAAACTAAGGGGCCAATCAGAGTAGTAGTGAATTAATATTAGTAAAATACATAAGGCGGGCCAGGCCCTATGGCTAGGACAAATTCCTTCCCATATGGGGTCTTGGACATTTAACCCTGTCTAGCAAACCATTGTGCACAACACCGATGGATTTTACCGACTACCCTATTGGTCGGGTAGTTTTGTCAAATAAATAAATATAAGGCATTAGTAACAATATATAATATCAAAGGAATAGTATCAATAAATAGGTTACAATAACAATGAGTAAATAGTAATATCAGTTTGTGATCAATCATAATTTCCAATACAATAGATATCAAGACTATTACAAGTGTAGATCTATTATCATCAAGGTTATCAAATGTCATTTATGCTGGTGCCATTGGCTAGCCAATATCGCTGGCAATAATGACATTGGCTAAGGTAGCCAATGAAAGGAAATTATTTTAGTCATTTTATCGAACAGTTGGTGTGTAACTTTCAATCAACAATTAAGTATGGTTTAGATGAAAATTTGGCAATGAACAAACAAAAATTCAAGGGTTCACAAGTAGAAAATGTAACCAATATTTCAAATACCAAGATAAACAACAATTTAGGGATCAAATTCAAGGGTGAATTCAAGGAAAATAAAGCTAAATTTTCAAAGGAAATTTAATACTATGGTTCGGCTAAGAAAGGATTTTAACAATCCAATTTCATAACTCATTTTGACACATTAAACATGTAAAATGGAGGATATTGAACTCACCTAATTCTTTAAATAGCAAAAATTTCACCTTTAACTCCAATTTCTATTATAAGAGGTAATATGAATACTTTGCCTCAAACTTTGATTCTATACCAAAACCATCACTAAATAAGCTTCTAATGGATACAATTAAGCATAATTTAATCTAATTATGACTTATAGAATACTAATTTAAGATTTGGTATTTGGCATATTCAAATTAGGGTTTCAAATTTAGGAATTTTCATCAATTGGTTGTTAAAGTTATGTTATTCATCATCTAAATCATCTATCTAAACCATAAAATGGAAGAAAACTTCAAGTTACTTTAGATGGGTGAAGTGGCCAAAAATCCTAGGTAGAGAAACCTTGAAATTCTTCCTTCCTTTTGGTGAAAATTTGTTGGAATAAGGATAATCAAGGTTGAAAATCAAGTTTTCTTTAGAATTTCAATGAAAATTTGCATGAAAATTTGGTAGGTTTTAGCTTAGGTGGTTCGGCCAAGATGGAGGAAGAAGAAGATGAAGAAATGGTGTAGAAAAAAAAAATCTAAGGCATGAATTTATATGCCAAAATTTTATAGTATTTGCACATAACCTCTCAAACATTCCTTATTTGTACTTTTACCCGATAACTTTTTGTAATTAATTCTGTTATTTCTGTTTAGAATCAAATATCAATATAAGTAGTGAAATGTCTTATTTTGGGCTATTCTATCATTTAATATTACTCTGGATCTGATTTTGATTTTTAGATAGTGGGTTTTCAAAAATACTCCTAAAGTTGCACTTATTTATAGTTTTACCATTTTGTTGATTTTCCATCATCCATAACACTTTTAATTCTTTTTTTACCAATAAATAATATTCTTTCAGTTCTTTTATTATCCATGAGTCCGTATTAAATAACTTTAGTTTTGATACTATAATAATTCTTCAAGCTGAGTAATTATTTTCAGTGTTATCGGACCGATACTTTAGAAAACTATCTAATAACTGTGTCAAAACTCTAGAGTGTTACCCCCACTCCCCGCGCCCCCCCCCCCCCCCTCTCCCCCCCCAATCAAATAAATTCATCCTCAAATTTACTATCAGTGCGTACCTTGCTACTGGAACAAATACGCATATCTTGCTCATTTTCCCATTTATAGTCTTTCATTGATTGATTTCTCCATAATACTTTTACTGTCAGAATCTCTTTGTTGCGTAGTTGTCTAACTTGACAATCGATTATTTTCACAAGTACTTCTTCATATGACAAGTCTTCATTGACTTCAATATCCTATGGTTTCAGTACATGCGATGAATCTAATACATACTTGCAAAGCATCGACACATGGAACACTGGATGTACATGGCTCAAATTAGGTGGAAGAACAAGTTGATAAGCAACATTACCACTATTCTCCAGGATCTTGAATGGCCTGATGTATCTAAGTGATAGTTTACCTTTCTTCCCAAACCTTATTACACCTTTTAAAGGTGAGACTTTAAGGAAGACATAATCACCTTCAGTAAAATGTATATCTTTCCTCTTTGGATCTACATAACTTTTCTGTCTACTGAATATAGTCTTCATTCTTTCCTTAATGATAGGCACTTTCTGTATCGACTCATTAATCAACTCAGGGCTTTCCAAATGCTTGTCTCCCAATTCCACACAACAAACAGGAGATCAATACTTTCTACCATATAATGCTTCGTATGGAGCTATCCTGATAGATGAATGATAATTGTTATTTATGAGAATTCAATCAATGGCAAATACTGATCCTAATTACCTTTGAAATCCAATACACATAACCGTATGTCTTATAGTATCTGCATGGTACTCTTTGATTGTCCATTAGTCTGTGGATGGAATGCAGTACTAAACCATAGTTGCGTACCTAATGCCTCCTGAAATTTATGCCAAAACCTCAATGTTAACTATGTTCCTCATTCTGAGATGCTAATCAGTGGCACACCGTGAAGTCATACTATCTTATCGACATACAACTGGGCATACTGTGCTACAGTGTAGCTGGTCTTCACTTCTAAGAAATGAGTTGACTTAGTCAGTCGATCAACTATAACCCAGATAGAATCACATCCTCATAAAGTCCTCGGTAAACCAACTATAAAATCCATAGAAAGTTGTTCTCATTTCCATTCCGGCAATTCAATCTCCTGTAGCAAACCCGATGGTCTCTGATGCTCAAATTTAACCTGCTAATAGGCTAAGCAAGTAGACACGAATTTAGCTATATCTCTCTGATACATCTTTGTGACTCTAGGGTGAACACTGTAGTAAACATAATGCACCTCTTTCATGATCTGTTCCTATAACCTATCAGTATCAGGTACACATAATCTTTTCCCACATTTCAATACTCCATCATGCACAATGAACTCAGGGGTCTAACAAATCTGAACATTTTCTTTTAACTTTAGTAGATAAGGATCTTTTCTTTATACTGTTTTAATATAGTCAATCAATGTCGGCTTTACCTAAAACTAGGCTATCAGAGCTATCACGACCCAACTTGGGAGCCGCGACGGTCCTAGGGTATGGGTGTTGCCTAAGCTACCAGTACCACGAAGAACCCCTTTATCTATATGGCATGGCAAACAATACATTATCTGTCACCACCCGGTTTCCCAAGCCGCGACGGTCCTAGGGCACGGGAGATGCTAATGGCGACCGACACCCGTAGAACCCAGTACCATCACACAATCTATCAACCTCAATATATTATTTATTTATTAGTCAATTACCATCCATTAAGCAATTCTGTTATTTATTCTGTTAACCTGTCCATTATTCTGTCACCATAATGCAATTAGCTGTCACAAGTATATATCATATATCATGCATCATATATATAATCAATTTAGACCATCAATATC